>PVKN010001239.1:33285-54985 GCA_004027915.1 Capromys pilorides | reverse complement strand
AAGAGGAAGAGGAAGAGGAAGAGGAAGAGGAAGAGGAAGAAGAAGAAGAAGAAGAAGAAGAAGAAGAAGAAGAAGAAGAAGAAGAAGAAGAAGAAGAAGAAAAAGAAGAAGAAGAAGAAGAAGAAGAAGAAGAAGAAGAAGAAACACCCAGTTTCTACCATAACCTTCATGTATGGCCCTTTTGAGGAATCTCTGTAAGGTGAAGCTGGTCATTGGGGTCAGGGAAGCTGGTATCCGGAAGGACATCGAGCCCTCTGGTCTGCCCGTATCTGTTTCCACTGCTGCACCCCCCTGCCCTTGGATAACAATGGTCTTCCGGTTCCTGGGCATTTTCCATGATGCCACTAGGAACAGAGCGGAAGACGAGATCTAAGGTATCCCTGAAGCCTGACACACATCAGAATCCGTAATTCTGAAGTACTGAGGAAACACTGGACTTGATATCCTCTAGATCTCACTGTCCATTGGACGCCCCGGGGAGTGACGGGAGGCCCAGAATTCTCCCCCGGGGGCTGCAGCTTGTCTTGACTCGAGACAGCTGTGCCCGCCTCTCCCAGCTCCTTCACCCTTTCATACAAAATGTGAAACCCTGGCTACTAACGGCTTCCCTGTACCTATTCTTAGAGAAAAGGAGGTTCAGAAAGTCAAAAATAGGGGACAGCTTGAGCAGGTGGTGGCATTCAGATCACCCCAGCTAGGCCGGAGGCTGAAGCAGGAAGACTATAGTGCAACTCAGCCTGACCAACATAGCCAGACTCTGTCTCAAGATAAAATAAAAAGGCTGAGGAGACAGCTCAGTGCTACAGTAACCACCTCAAACCCTTGGCTTCAATCCCCAGTACTTAAAAAAGAGGCTAAGGAAGGGTCCTGCCTTGACTGTTAATTGCTGAAAGAGCTGGCCAGTGGTTCAGTCTCTAAATGTCTCCATCTGGATATGGGGGTGATAACAATGACCTCTTTCTTTCGTGAGATCCCTATCCTCACTATAAAAGACTGAAACAGGCCAGCAAGGTAGTTCAGTGGACTAAGTGCCTGCTTAGCCAAACGCAGGGACCAGGGTTTGATCCCCGGCACCGCATGCTGAGCTGGCCCTGCCCCCTGGCATGCTGAGCCAGCTTCCAAGTCCGGGCGTGGTGGTGCGTGCCTACAATCCCAGCACTGGGGAGGCCGAAAACAGGGAAATTACTAGGAGTCTGAGTTGCGTAGTGAGACATTGTATCAAATATACAGAGAGAGAGAGAGAGAGAGAGAGAGAGAGAGAGAGAGAGAGAGAGAGAAAAGGACTGAAGCATGAGGACCCAGGCTCTTCTCCCTCCTCCCCTGCCCAGGGCCTTAGCTTGTGACCCTGTAATTCCTCTCAGTGTGGGGGGCTGCTCCCCTGATGTGGTCTGGCTATTTGCCTCCCTTCTCAACACATATGCTCAATTCATAACCATGAGTGTGATGGTGCTCCTGGGGTTCAGGTGGCCCTTTGCCAGGAGGCTTCAGCCCCCCATGAGTAGGATTAGTGCCCTGATAAAAGAGGTCCCACGAGCTGCCCTGTCCCCCACATAGGGGAAGACCACGTGAGAAGAGAGGGGGCCCAGGACCCAGAGGTGCTCCTCTGTCCAAGACCCCATCTGCCTATGCCTGAGTCCTCTCTCTCAGACTTGGGAACTGTAGGAAACCAACTTGTGCTGCCTATATGCCACTGGGTTTAGGGTATGTTGTGGCGACAGCCTGCATGGACTGAGACACGGGCTTTTTGATTCGGAGGGCAGCTCCGATTTGGCTAATGGGATATTAGCAAATTTGATGTGCAGGCAGAAGCTGCGGGTCAGGCCTGCATGTGTCAGTTTGCTTCCTGTGCCTGACCAGGCTGCAGAGGATGAGGAACAAATAGAACAGACCATGCGGGCCCTGGTGTCCCAGCCAAGATCAGGCAACCATACCCACACAGGCCAGGAATCAGGCCAGGCCCCCAAAGACTTCGCCTCTAAGCCATTTAGTCGACAAGCCAAAAATTGCTGCATGCTTGAGGATGAATTGTCAGCATTCTCTTGGCTTTTTTTTTTTTTCTATTTTAGGGAAGGGTCTACAAAGTGTTCAGGGTCTCACTACTAGATCAGATGTAGTGATCTGCCTGTTTACAGCCTCCCAAGAGCTGGGATTACTGGTGCGTACTAACACATCCAATCTCAGTTGCTGTCTCAGCATGCCACAGCGGGGTGGGAATGGGGCCTGCATGGCAGGCCCAGGGATCAAAGCCCCGGCCCCCGCAACTGCACTTGCTTGCAGGCGCTTTAACCCACTGAGCTATTTGGCCAGCCCTTCTTTTGGCCATTGAGACCAACCAAAGTAGCCCACAGTAGGTGCTCCAGAAGCACAACCCTCCCCCATCACTATTCCACCCCCATCCCCACAGGTGCTAACTGCAGAGAAAAACTAGGGACAAAAACTGCGGCTCTGGTCTACTCTGATCCTTGTCTCCCGTCCTCCATTTCACATTGATTACAAATGCTGACTGCTCAATTTTGATTAAATACTAAGTCATAAGCTGCTTACAGAATGCATGCAAAAAGCTGACATTTACGAAGTCCAATAAACTACTTGTAAGAACAGGGGTGCTAGATTGGGAGAAAAAATAAAATCTTCATCCAAACAAACATCGGTTGACAGCACACAGATGGTCAGAACCCCTTACTTGTAAACTAGAAAAATTAAGATTTGGCAAGGGTTTGTCTTCAAATAACTAGCAAACATCAAAGTTTCCCCTTTCTGTGCTGCTGTGTTTTCTGGGCCCGACTTCAATATTTTCACAGGCTACTGCACGGAAAAGGTGTTGCAGGCCTCCGCGTTGTTGGCAACGAAAGACTCCGAAATACCAGCAGCGATTTATAGGAAGCGGGGCTGCCAACATCCCGGGGAGCGAGCAAGCGTCGAGGAGCCAGCACGGCACGTTCCCATAAATCCCGTAACTGCCACAGACCTTCCCCTTAATCTGCCCAGGTGCGAGGGAGGGGAAGGCAGGATTTTCTAACTCGGATTTTCCACTCAGATCAGCTGTCACAGGGTGACTGGGAGTTAATCTTTGGGGGCCGGCATCGGCCTTAATAGAAATGAAATCCAGCCTTAGAACTGCAGGCCGGGCTCTCCTCACCTTTGTTAGGCCCGGGGTGAGGTGTTAAGAGGGGCTTTGGCTCCAGCTCAAAGGAGCGCAGAGTGCCGCAGCAGATGTGGGGAGCGCAGAGTGCCGCAGCAGATGTGGGGGGCGCGGAGGCTGTGGAGGCTCTGGCTGTGTTCTCGTTTATTCCTGACCTCTCCATGACCTCAAGGTGACTGCTGGAGAGGTGGACTCCGCGCTGGCTTGGCTGTGCGCGCAGCATGGCAAGGACTGGCAAACGGTCATCGCCCCCAGGACCGCCCTCCTGCCCCTGCCTGCGCCTCACTGCAACTGCACCTGCTGCTTCAGTCGCTGCTATGGTTTGAGTGTAGGCACTATTGAGGGACAATGGGAACCTTTGGGGAGGTCCTTAGGTTACTGAAAGCATGCCCTATGGTTTCCTATTGTTTGCTCTTAATCTCTCTCTCTCTCTGTTTCTCTCTGTATGTGTCGGTCTCTGTCTCGTCTCTGAGTCTCTGTCTCTGTCTCTGCGTCTCTCTGTCTGTGTCTCTCAGTCTCTGTCTCTGTCTCTGCCTCTCAGTCTCTGTGTCTCTCTGTTTCTGTGTCTCTCTGTCTCTCAGTCTCTGTCTCTGTTTCTGTGTCTCTCTCTGTCTCTGTGTCTCTCTGTCTCTGTGTCTCTCTCCGTCTCTGTGTCTCTCTCTGTCTCTGTGTGTGTGTGTCTCTCTCTGTCTCTCTCTCCCCGCACCTTGATGTGCCATCACCCACTACCCTCACTAGACACCAAAACAGAGCTTCCCCTCCAAACTGCAGAGTCAGGGGAAAAAAAGAGGGCGTGTGGCTCAAGCTAGCCTTTGGGGAGGGGCTTCCTGTGCAGTTGTACAGATGCCCCGGGCAGTGGCCAGGTCCCAAGTCAACAATCACCAAGTATCAGAGGCATAGCTGGCTCCCTCCTACCAGGGTTCTGCATGCCACTGTCACTGTTATTTCTCCTTCTTTACAGTGGAGGACATAAAACAGTGTCGATATCAAGGAACTGTCTTAGATGTTTTATAAAGTTGATAGTTCCACCTTATAAAGACTTATAAGTGAAAGTGTTTCATGCTGAAAAAAATGGGGGCAGACAAGGAAATGAAGACAAGGGTAATGACAAGGTATGCCTATGTCCCCATTCCTCATGGTGAATGTAATCATTACATACTGCAAACATGTCCTAATACAAATCTAAAAATAAATCAAGACTAGCATTCACTTTGGTCATGCCTGACTCAAAAAATATATTTGTATGTATGTGTACATTTATTAGAATGTTCAATAAGCACCAGTTGCCTTTAATTTCTTACTAGGTTCCTATCTGTCTTGGTTACTTTTTACACATTTCTGGGACAAATACCTGACACCCAAAATGATGGAAGAAAAGGTTTATTTAGCTCACAGTTACTGGAGGTTTCAGTCCATATTTGACTGGCCCAAGACTGAGTGGAACAGGGCAGAAAGCATCCAGTTTATGGTGGCGGAACAACCATGACAGAGGCAACTGACCAACCAGGGTACAGAGAGCAACAGCCAGAGTCTGTCTCCCTGTCTCTCTTTATATTACATTCAGGCTTTCTGCCTTAGCCTATCTACCTTAGGCCACACCCATAATCCCAGGACTCAGACCCATAGTCCCATCAGTACTAAAACATATAATCCCAGTGGATCATGAGTCAAGTCTCAAACTCTAGAAGTCCCTGCCCCATGATTGCATGAGGTTTTGGGGGGACAATTAGACATAAACCATAACATTCCGCCCCTGGACCCCCAAAGTCTCATGCACATTGCCTTGTGTAAAAGACATTTTAGTCCATCTCTAAGAGTTGCCAAAGTCTCAATAGTTTCAGCATTGCTGAAAAGTCCAAGTCCCAAGTCTCCTCCAAGATCCAAGGCAAACTCTCAACTGTGAGCCCCTGTATAAAGGAAAAGTTAAACATATCCAAAATTCAAAGGCATAAAACAAACATTACCATTCAAAAAGTTGCAAACAACAGGATAATACAAATACTGGGACCAACACATGTCCAAAATCTATCAGGGTAAGCATTAAACCCCATAGTTCCAACTGGAACATCCGAAGTAGTCTGCACTGAGTCGTGAGCTCCAAAGGCCTTACACGGCTCTGCCCCTATGGCACTCTTGGTGGTAGTTTCCATGGCTTCTCTCTTAGGCCAGATTTGCTTCCTCTTTGAAGTTTCCCTTAGATGATCCACATTTCTGGCTTTTCCAAACTTCTGGAGTTTCCACTGAATTGGCTTCTTACTCTCTGCTTCACACACTGCTCTCTCAGGGACATGCTGCGTGACCTCCCAGGCCTTCTTCTGAAATTGAGGTGGAAGCCTTCTTAACCTAACAACTCTTGCATTCTGAATGCACCTAAAATCAATGTCACGTGGATGATGCCAAGGTCTGCTGCCAGCTGGAGCAGTAGCCAAGCTTCCTTCTCTCTTGGTTGTAGGGGTGGAATGCCTGGATTGATGAACACTCTGATCTTGATTCTGAGGAACAAATTCTCCATGGCCATTGCATTTTGGAACCTGGTTTGGCTGCTGCCACTATTCTGGTACTTGGATCTCTGCAGCTTTTTTCTCAAGGAAAAGCCTCTCTTCTTTGCAATTCTGGATCAAGGAGGAAATCAATAAACTTTTTAATCTTTATGCCTAAAAGATTAGTGCCTATTAATTTGAGAAAAATATTGGCTTTTGGTGTGTTTTTTTTCCTACATGCATATAACTTGCTTTGGCCATCTCCATTCCCCCATGGATAGGGGCCTTTAAATAATACAAACACAGTTGTCCCTGATAGAGCCCACTCTGGACAATGGAAATGATAGCACCTCACTGAGCAAAGTGACATTTTGGTCAATGACAGATGGCACACACAGTGATGGTCCCACTGGGTTATATGACCTAGTGACAGCCATAGCTGCACTAGACTGGGTGAGCACACTTTGATATTCACAGTGACAAAGCAGCCTAATGATGAATTTCTCATTAGGTGACACTTGACTGTAATAAGTCCTGTGACAAATAGATGAGCTAGTACAAAAGCCAGCAGAACAGCACCTGGATTGTAGCACTCTATACCTCTGTATAGCATTGTTAAGGTTGTTATTTTTGTAATGTCAGATACTTAATAAATATGTGAAGAAAAGCAGAAGCATGTGACAGGTCAAAATGAACCCTAAGGTTGCTCAACTTCCCACACAGAGAAAAATCACACCAGGGAATATCAGTGCTCAGTGGCAGTCTGTCCTTCCCACTCGCAGATCGTGCCTGAGTTCCAACTGGCTGGCTGCGGGAGGTGACCGCCTCTTCTTCACCGCCACCAAGACCTGCGTGGTGAAAGGACACCAGAGAGCTTTCATTGGAGACTCTGTTCCAATGGCTACTCTGAGTGACAATGTGACAATGGGTAGATGTGGCCACAATCATCCTGGTTCTCACATATTGCAATCCACCTTCTGAATGCCTCAGTCACATTCCCTAATTAATCACCTTGTGTACTGCATTCTAAATTAATTGAATTAAAAGTAATTAAATCCAGGAAATTGAAATTAGTCTAATTAGATTAGAGGCACATCCAGAGACTGTAGTGAGGGGTGCCACATCAGTTGGCCAATTTCAGGGTAGAAAAGATAAACTTAGATTATAGACAGGCTGTTGAGACAGAAAAGGAAGCCAGACAAAGGATAAGTTAAGGTGCTCAGCAAGGTCCCTGGGGAAAACATGTGACAATGACAAGAGCTTGCTTGTGCCATACCTGATTTAGTCCCCATTAAAGCCCTCTGCAGGAAGTGCCACTGCTATTTCTGAAGTCAGGGGCTGCATTGTATGGAGGATTATGGTAGAAATCCATGAGGTCTCTCTAGCCCTCTTCCAGATCTTTCCATGAGGTTGGCTATGATGGTGCTGTGTGGTGGTCCTCATACTCACCAGCCAGCTGAGTCAGGCAACACCATCTCAGCCTCTAATTTTCATTTTCCCATCATGTAGACAGTGGGTAGAATGCACATGCAGGCTCTGGTTCTAGGCCAGGCCAGGAACGTTGAGGCAGCTGAGATTTTACGCCGTTGCAAGCTAACAAATGAGCTTGCCAAAGTTTCATGGAAGCTAGCAGAACATACGGATCTCCTGAGAAATTGATTACTCACAGAAATGGCAGACCAGAGCATAGTAGTTGCATTTTCTTGTGTTGGTTCCCCAAGCCCTAAATCCCATAAGGTAACACAAACAGGACCAGACCACACCAGCACACAGAGTAGTAAATATTTTTAAGGGAATAGTAGGCTTGCTTGCTCTTGGCCTTGGTGGGAGATACCTTCTCCCAAGGCTGTTGATGATAGAACATCCTTTAAAAGATCATCTGCTCTTCAGAGACCCAAAAGACCCAGGGAACCAATCAAAAAACAGACACCTGAGATGAATATACGCTTTTCAGATGAAGAAATACAAATAGCTAGTGAACATATGAAAAAACGTTCAACATCATTGGTCATGTGAGAAATGCAAATTAAAACAACACTGAGATCCCATCTCATCCTAGGAAGAATGGCTGTCATCAAGAAGTTAGCCAATAACAAATGCTGGTGGGGCTGTGGGGGAAAAGGACCCTTCTCCACTGCTGGTGGGAGTGCAGACTGGTGCAACCACTATGGAAATCAGTGTGGAGTGTTCTCAAAAAACTAGGATTAGTCTATAGAGACTTATTAGAATATCAATGATTGAAGGAAAATACCAATTTCAAGCTAAGTCTAAGATGTTTGATATTCCAAAAGATAGTGATGTTAAGCTCAATTACCTATGTTATAGAGTAATAGTATCACGAGACTTCTCTGCTGGAGGATTGAGAATGTAAGTTAACAGACCAAAAATTGAAGAAAAAGAAGGGCTATGAGGATAGCCATCATTTTGGCTCTAGCTCTTCAAGGTCAGTGAGGACTCAGGACATAAGAGAACCTGTGCTGTAACATCCTATAACTCAGTGGTTTCCTGAGTTTTCTGTTGAAGGAAATTATGGGACCTCAGAGGAAAGGGATAAATGAAGTATAGTGTGTCCAGGGAGAGTCACCTAGGGAGAAAACATTCTCTCAGGCTTTCACAGAGAACAAACTGGTCAAGCAATGGCTGTGACTCGTCCCAATGGCTGATACCAACAACAGTTCTACAAAGCACTGTATATGTTTCCAAAGTTAATCCTGAGGAGATTTGGCCTTGGAAAATACCAAAGATGACAGTTTTGTTAAACAGGTCATGCTTTAACTTGCCCTCGGTCACTCAGCAGAAAAGCTTAACTACGAGGCATAAAACACAGAGCTACATTAGTATGATGAGCTGTAAGAGGCTTAAATCAACAGCCTTCAACATTGCCAGTTTCACTGGTAACCCACTGCAATTATGGAACATTGGACTAGGTATACAACTACTTCCTCTTAGTTCCAAAAGAAGAAATTTTTTCTTTTTTTCTTTCCTTACCAATATTGATTAGAAAATTTATCACATCTACACTCTGTGCTCTGTATAACTACTGTAAGGACAACAATATGCAATGTGTCAATTATTGTGAATGTACTATTGTGTTTTGAAACTAATAAATAAATACATACATACATACATACATACATACATACATACATACATAAATAAATAAAACTAGAATTAGAGGTCCCATCTGACCCAGCTAGTCCCCTCCTGGATATTTTTCTAGAAGAACTGAAAGCATCATACCATAGTGATATATACGCACCCATGTTTATAGCAGTGCAATTTGTCGTAGCTAAATCTTGGAAACAACCCAGATGGCCATCAACTGAGGAGTGGATAAAAAAGATGTGATATTTTTATACAATGAAGTATTACCTAGCTGTGAAGAAAGATAAGCTCTGGGCTTTTATAGGTAAATGGAGGCAACTGGAGCCCGTCCTTCTAAGAGAAATAAATCAGACCCGCATGTGTTAACCTCACATTGTCTCCCTAGTATAAAAAAAAAAAAAAAAAAAAACTGAGAAAGTAAATAAAATACGAAAGGTACAACAGATACTGTGAAAGGAAAGGAAGTTGTCCAAAGAGAAATAACAGCTGGAATGAGAGAAAGGAGAAAAGAAAGGACAGGAAAAGACATATGAATAAGTATAGACACAAGGCAGCTTGGATACCTGTACTGCTGATTTCTACCATCTACTGAAGGTACAAGTTAATTCTTATTTTTTATTTTTTGACCAATTTTGTGTGCTTATATCTGGTAATCTTTTTTTTGTGTGTGGAACCGGGGATTGAACTCAGGCCCTCACGCTTGCCAGGCAAGCGCTTGTTCTACTGAGCTATCTCCGCAGTCCTTTATCTGATAATCTAAACAACTAATTTGAAGACAACAATATGCAATCTAACAATCATTGTTGAATTCCTATCATTTTATTCAGTGAAGTGCTGTATCATTTCTAATGTTTTACATTTTCAAATTTTTTATTCTCTTTAAAAAAATTTTTAAGACTCAGGGAGAATCATTTCCCAGTGGTATTCACCCTGCATTGCACAGCCTTAGCTGCTAGCAAATTTTCCTTTGAGTTTTCCTCTTGATTAGTTGCTCCATTTGGACCAGCCAAGAGTGGAACCAAATCTACTATTACTCTCCTCTAATACTTAATTGAGACCACTGCCAACAGGACCCCAAGCAGCTAGATGAGAGGGCACCCATGCCCTGTCAGAGTCTTGGACCAACCACGTGAACAGATGCCGTAAACAGTCAAGGGTCCCCATAGGGAAACCAGACAGAGGCCATCTCAGGGACGATGTGACAAGCTACAAGGCTTTTACTTGAAATTACTGAGTCTAGTGGAGTCTTTGTTTCTGGAGAGGCCATCTGTGAATAGTTCAACCAGGCACATCTGTCATCTGCGGCACTAATCAGGTGACATTGGCCCATCCCAAGGAATACGGGGCAAAGACTGGGCCAGTAGGGGTGGGGGAAGTGTGGGAGCTGGGGCCAAGGGGCCAGGGGCCCAGATCCTGACCAGAGCTGGTGGGAAGGGATCGGCAGACCTGGCAGCTCCGATGAGCTCCTACCCACACTGGGACCTTTCAATAGCACGTTGGGAGGTAAGAACACCATAAGCATTTTCGACAGACATGCACACACCATGCACCCCCTGCTCGGGCACATACAGGCCATTGGAGAGAGACGACCTGAGTGGTCTGTGTCCGCAACCAAGTGGTCACTATGCTGAGGACCTACGATCACATTGGTCCCACCGAGAATACAGCGTTGAGTGGACTCCCTAGGCCTCCATGTGGCAAGTCTGGTGTCACTCTTAGGGGACAGGAAGACACTTCAAGCCTAGGAATGGTCAGGACAGAATCCTGCATTTCCAAAATCAGTCTGAACAGAGAGTGAAACATGGTCAAAGGTCATGAAGAAAGGGCAAAGTGGGGACAGAAAGGGGAGACCCAGGGCCGCGTCAGCCACGGGCAGCAAGTTACCCGCCGATTCCTGTCCCAAACATCAGCCTGTGAATCGCTTCCCAGTTTTTCGGAAAATATCAGGAGCAAAGTCCCTCTGTGGACCCCAGGGTCACTCCCACAGCATGGGGACAAATCTGCCTAAAGATCAGAATCTGTACCTCTCTCAAGAGTGGAGCCACCAGAGTCCCTGAAGTGACACTTTCCCCACCTTCCATCCTTCATTGGAACAAGCACCTCCTGAGCTCTCTTGGGCAGCTGGCATCCTGTCACAAATAGCCCTATGAGGGACCCCAAGGCACAGGTCCACTCCCTATATTGCTGGGGACGCAAGACACACAGGAGACTTTCAAGAGGTGAGTGGGTTGTGTATCCTTCCAGGAAGCTTCCGTGACAGTAACTGAGTTGAAGATAGACAGGAAGCAGGAGAGATGAGTGAGCCCCCGCCCCCCAGCCAGGACTCAAACTATTAACTTCACAGAGGGAAGGCGGTGCCACAGGAATCAGAGGACACGCTCTGTGCTGCTCCGGACATTCTGCTAGGGCACAGAGATGGCACCTTCTGGGTTTTGTGTCCCCTCACCTCCTGCCAGCAGGAGCCTCATATAGTACAGGAAGACTGGTGGAAAGGGTGGTGGGACTGGGCTGTAATAGAATCCGCCTTGGTGGCTGTCTTTGAAGATGCCAGGAGGCACTGCTGGGGGCAAGGCGAAGCTGGCAGGAGCAGCCCCACCCCCAGAGCAGGCCCCACCATCGCCATTAGCTGCTAACCAACAATTAGCCTGACCTTTTCCTGAGAAATTACACCCACTGCAACTTGCACGCAGCTCTGCCTAATTTGCCGCACGGCTGGGGGTGAAACGGTCCTGAAGAGGAAGCGAAGCGCTGCTTTCTTTCCACCATCAAAGGCAGGGCTGGTTGGCGCGTGGTGATTTTCAAGGTGATTCCAAATTAACTTCAGATTAGCGAGTGCCAGCTCCCTCCCTCCCTGCCCGCCCGCTCCCTCCTGGGCTCTCTCCCTCTCTGCCCGGAGCCTGACTTTGCCCAGGCAGCAGCACTGCTCTCAGCCTCCCTGGAGCTCCGCTTTGAAGCCAGGCCCCGAATTTCTACTTAGTGCCTTCATCTCCCTGGGCAGCGTTTCCCACCTCCTGAAAAGGCATCAAACACCAAGCGTTTGTTCCAAAGAGCAGCCCCGAGGTGCCAACTGGCTCTCCCACCAAGAGGCCTCGCCACTGGTGTGTGTCTGAGAGAGATAATCAGACATCAGGCAGAAAGGGTGCTGACAGGCATGGCTATGCATTCCTGGGTGCTCCCCTTTGGGGCAAGGAAGTGGCCAGGAGAGAAGGGTAGAAAATCAGGGCTGTGCCAGAGAGACTGAGATTCGATGTTAGGGGCCCATGTGTCCCAGCACCCCCAGCACAGAGCTCGAGCACCCCTAGGAATCGGCAAATATCGTCTCCAGACCCCTTTCCTCTGCCCTGCTCCCTTGCTACAAGTCAGCTTCATGACAAGAGGGACCTCATCCCACCTTGGGGCCCCCCCAAAGTCTGGCCCAAGTTCTCCACATATTTTGGTACAAAACCCCATAACTACTTGTAAACTGGACGATGGCTTCCTTCAGATGGTGCAAGAGCTTATTTTTTTTCTGAATGGCCCCCAGAAAACACACACGTCAAAAATATTTCCAACCTCATTTTTGTTTCTACTTGCCCCAGAGCAGTAGATGGGTAACCAAATTTTCCTTTATTGTTCCACTGAAGGCCAGGCAGTTTCCGGTGCAAATATGAATTCAGTGACGGAGTCATCTGTCTGCTGTTCCAAAACTAATGTAGAGGATAGAGACATAAATTCTACCCTCCCGAGTCCCCACCTGGGATGCCCCGTTGCTGCCTGGGGATGACCCAGGTCCCCCGGTTCTGGGATCCTGTGGATAGACAGGCGGTGTAGAAAATTTCCTTAACACACACTCCCCCTGGCCAGGCTGTGCTGTGCAGAGGAGGCAGCTTTGATCAGCTGCTCGCAGCCCCGGGCTACAAGAGAAAGGCACTGCCTGGAACGCAGCTTGGACTGACTGCACCATGAGAACCGAGCTAGGGAGGCAGGGAAGGAGTCCCTGGGAAGGTGGCTGGGTGCCAGGGCTTGAGTGGCCCTGGCATGGCAGGTTCCGGGGAGGCCATGCCAGGCAGTGGCACTTGGACAAGCATGATTGTGATCAAGCTAGAACATAACCAGCCTGGAAAAAAGTTGATCAGAGGAGACAGGGCTGATCACACCACAGGGATTTGTGACCCTGCTAAGGGGTGGGACATTACTTTGGGGAGTAACAAGAAGCAATGAAAGGTCTTGGCTCAGGAGAAAACTAGAGGTGCTCCAGCTTTGCTGTGGAGGAGGGTGGGCAGGGCAGCCAAGATAGAGAGCTCAGAAGCTGGGGCGTGGCCAGAGAAGGAGGAAAGAAGGAGACAGATTTGGGACATAATTTGGACCTGGAACCAGTAGGTCCCACTAGCAGATTGCAAAGGAGAGAGCAGGGTAGGAAAGATCACGAGTGACGCCAGGGTTGGGTGTCAGCACTGGAACCAGAAGACCTGGGGAGGACCTGAGTGCAGGTACTTAGCTAGGGGCAGATGGCCAGGGACGGTAGCTGCTGCCATCCTGGTCTTTACTGTCACCACTGGAAGACATCTCTCACAGGTGTCCCTAAGACAACTGTTGGCACTATCGTTGGCATTGTCACCAGATCACTTCCCAGCTAGAGCCTACTCTGACAAGTTCTGAAAGAGCCCCTCAAGCCTCTCAAGTACCTCCTGCCCGAAATGGTCTCCTGCCCCACTTCCATCGCCCACTAAGATCCTTTGGAAGAGACAGCCTCATGGCCCGGGTCACTGAGCAGACTGCCCTCACCTGCAGCTGTACCTCTGTATAGCCAGCCTCTGGTCCTGATGTGGACTTGGGGCAGGGGCCCAGATCTGCATGACAGGCTGTGGGGATGGAGGCCACCACCTAAGTCCTGTCCCCAGAGGGCAGGCAATGGCGAGGCAGCAACATGGCCAGGTTCCTGGTGTGTTCAGAGCAGACTGCCTCTGTTTGTCCTCCTGTGGCCACTCAAGGGTCAGGTTGGTAAGAACCATGGTTCCCTCTGTGTGTGTGCTAGCGTGCACGCGTGCATGCGTGTGTGTGTGTGTGTGTGTGTGTGTGACATGCCCTCTCATCTCAGCATTCACGGTGCACCTGTAGCTGAACGGATACAGGGCCACCATGCCTGATCATGCAAGAGGACAGCCAGGGCCCAAGCCCCTCCCTCACTCCTGCAGCCCCATCCACCCGGTGCTGTGTAGCGCTCTCCTCGGCTCTCCCTGCGGCACCCTGATACCAGCCAGCTCCGCCCAGAGCTGCTCTTGCTTGGAATTTGCCCAGAGGCTTTCAGAGAGCAGAAGCAAAGTGGAGGCTACCCACCCTCTGGGCAGCTCCACATCCGCCCTGCAGCCCTCTACCTTGTGTCCTGCTGTGAACCCCCACCTCCATCCCCCAGCACCGGCAGGCAGAGGAGGCGGGGCTGTATCTAAACCATCACTTCCTGTCCTGCCGCCCCTGCCACAGTACACCCCACCCCCCACCCCGCAGCCAGGGGACTCCAGTTTACACGCCTTGGGTCAGAGCAACCACAGCACATGCCCTCGGGGCCGTCGGCCCAGTTCTGCGGTTCCTTCTGCTAACGTCCAAGTTCCAGTAATTCCACCTGCTCTTGCGCTGGGGCGGAAGTGGTTCTTCCTGAACTTCCCTTCTCTGTGTATCCTCCGTGGTCGCTTGTCTTTGCGGTCCTTTGCCATTCTCTGTATTAAAGTCTCCTGCTAAAACAGCTTATGCAGGTTCTTGCTACTGACAGCCCTGGAGGGTGCGAGTAAAGGTGACCTTCACGCGTTTACCTATTCACAGTGAGACTCCCTCTAGCTGATTCTGGGTATTTAGGTATTCACTCAACACACATGTTTATGGTACAACTCCTGTATTTAGAGGATAGATTTAATACTACTGCACATACACACACAAACACGCACACGGATGACGCTCATGCCTCCTAAGGCGTGTAGAGCACGTCCCTGGGAGAACATACAGCGAGTGAAAGGTTGCACCAATTCTCTCTGGGAGCTGGGAATTGGGGGTGCCCAGTGGGTAGGAACGGTTTTTCCCTGTAACCTTCTCAGGTTGGTACAACAAGCCCTATGGCGCCCCCGTTTGGAATCAAGGAGTGGAGTCACGTGCTCGGTGCTGCCACTAACCTGAACTAAACCCGTAGCTGAGTTTATTTTATTTTTTTAAATTTTATTTATTTATTTATTTATTTGTTTGCTTGTTGTGTTTGTTTATTTATTCATTTTGTGGCTGGCTCAGCCTGCCCTGGTGGTGGCGCTGGCGCAGCATGTGTTGCCGGGGATCGAACCGCAGTGCCCGCAGTTGCCTGAGCCCTCCTAAGCAGGCGCTTTAGACCACTGAACCATCTCGCCGGCCCCAACCGCAACTGAGTTTAGAGGAGCCCGTTTACCTGCCTGGCGGGTCAACGCAGAAGCAGAAAACGGGCAGACGAGGAGCCCAGCGCTCAGCGCACACTGGGGTCTCACCCTCGAGCAACCCCCCAATTAATTTTTGTTACTCCAAAGTTTCCGCAGCGCAAGGAGCAATCCCAGTTCCAGGTTTGGGCCTGATTGTTCTAGGCCATTTGGGGCAATCCTGTATCTCCTACCAAGGGGTTGGCCCAGGGGACTCGGCTTAATCGTGAACTCTGGCCTTTGCTAGATGCAGAGGTGAGATGCTCCAGCGCAGATGCTCAAGACGTTTCCTAGCTCCTCCTGCTCAGCTCTGGCCCCACAGCACAGGCTCAGCCGGATCAGCCGCTTCGGTGACCGCTTAATGCCTGAAATAGCTTTCATTTCTCTCTCCTTGGCTGTGAGGTGTATGGTCGCAGACATCCCTGGCAGCCCTTTTGTGACCATGACGCAAGCCACCCTAAGACCAGAAGAGCACCTAGAAAAAGACTCAGCCAAGAGAATCACATGGCCAGAGCCCTGGTCAGATCGTGCCAAAGCGCATACTGTTTGGCTGTTGGATCCTGCATGTGTTTACTGCTGTTTGCACTTGTTTGTTTTGTTTTTTGGTACCGGAGACCAAGCTCAGGACCTTGCACTTGCCAGGCAGGCGCTTAAGCCACTGAGCTATCTCACAGGCCCTCCTGCTGTGTTCTGCAGCCCCTAAATCATCCCCCCACTTCACACATGGCTACACTGAGGCCCAGGTGTGTTCTAAGTGCTCGCAGCACCAGGACCCAGACCAGAGCTCTGCCGAAAAGCCACAAAACCTCTCACACCACACGATGGGCAGCAACAGGGCCCCATCAGTGTTTGCTGAGTGAATTAAGCACGGAAGCAGAAAGGGATCGGAGGGAAGTTCTTTGTGGTATAAGCAAGGGTGCGCAGCGAGGGAAGGATGACTAGAAGAGGACAGTGAGAAAACACAGCTAAGAGGTTGCGATCATATTTGTAGCTCAAAAAGCTTTATTGAACTCGAAACTTTCTGGGGATAAACCCCTCCTTGATACTGAGCCCACAATACATATCCAACGGCACAGGAAGCAACTAGGAGCACTCCCCAGAGATCTCAGGGTGCCAGCTGCAGTCAGGGCTCCTCGTGGGGAGAGCAGGGAGTGAGCCGTGGCTTGGCATCGTGTGGTGACTCTCCTCCCAAGCCGAGGATGTGAGCGCCACAGGAACAGGCTGCTGCCACACCAGCTCCTGAGCTCATGCACACAGGGCCTGTGACAGGGCCAGCTCCTGGGCTGAGAGCCGGAGGCACTGTCAGGAAGCCTGCATCGCATCGGCATCACCACTTGGGAGCCTGTGGCACTGGGCCGCACTTGGTTACTGTAGCCTCAGCTTTCCTTATGGGATATGTGATAGAAGAGTACAGCAAGTGTTTCAATTTTAAAAAATCTCTTGCAGGGCCAGTGAGATAGCTCAGCAGACTAATGCCGGCTTTGGCAAGCGCAGGGACCAGGGTCCAATCACCAGTCACGCATGCTGTGCCAGCCCTGCCCCTGGGGCCAGCTGAGCTGGTGACCGAGTCTGGGCCTAGTGGTGTGTGCCTGTAATCCCAGTGCTGAAAACAGAAGGATCACCATGAGTCTGATCTGCGTAGGGAAACCCTGTACCAAATGCATAAAATTAAAAACAAAAATCCATTGCCATAAAAGACACCTTCCCATGAATGCCCCTCAACAGTCCCTGTGGCTTCAGACACACTTGCTCCCTCATCCTTGCCGCTTCCTGAAGCAGTTCCAGAAGTGCTCTTTCATGTCTTTAGCTGCCCTGGGGCACCTGCTTCGTGCCCTGAATTAATTCAAAATGTTTACTTCTCCTGATCATTTTGACCTTGGGGAGGAGCCAAAAGCTTCAAGTAGGGAGCCACAGAAGCTAGAAAATCAATCAAAGCTGCCTAGGTGGGACTAGGCCTCAGTGCTTAAAGCAAACGAGCTACCTCAGCCTGAGATAAGCATCCTGACTGGTTAATGTCGGCAACTAGTCATTAGGCAACCTTGTGTCACGTGTTACTAACTTTACAAAAGGTAGAAATAAATGCTGGTTTCATTGTGTGAGTCTTGCCCATCAAGCAGACTGGCGACCACCTGGCCCAGCTTTTGTCTTCTTGCCTGTCTTTCTCACTCCTGTTGCCCGTGTCTCCCGGAGTAGAACCATTCGCAGCAAGATCAACAGATCCCTACAGCTGTGCAGTGCCGAAACCAAGGGAGAAGGTGAATGAGGATACAGTGTAACTTTCCGATGCGTCCTTTTGTTGGGTGGCACTCGGGAGAAGGAAGAATTCACCACAGTTTGGAGGAAACGTCACACTGGTAAAGACACTTATGAAGGAGGACTCCCAGAACTGCTTCAGAAACTGTCAAGACAGAGGGAATACTGCATTGAAGAGCAAGGGAAAAGTCATTTTTGAGGGGGATTAATGGCAATGTGTCTTTACTATGATAAATATTTATTTCTATTTACTTATTTTGTTGTTTTGAGACAGAGTCTCACTGTGTAGCCCAGACTGGCCTTGAACTTGCAGCAGTCCTCCTCCTGCCTCAGCCTCCCAAGTGCTGGGATGACAGGCACATACCTTCATACTTGGCTGTAATAATTTTTTTAATGTAAATATTCACAATATGCTGTGATCACACCACATATGAAAATGAAAATAATATGGGCCCCTTCTCTTCTCTTTGGACCACATGTTTCAATACTTAGAGATGCTGGATTTTAGAGAAGTGGTGTGGTAGGTGCTATAGTACACAGCACCCAGCAGCTTCTGGTCTGCAATCAAGCACATTACTATTTCTGGAGAGAAACATACACAGATGTTGACAGTCAGTGAACTAATTAAGACCATCGGTAACTCACGTCCATCCTCACCTGCTAGCTATAAAAGTCTATCGGTTGCCAGAGCTTTGGGGATTTTTTGAATTGGAGGTAAGGGACTTGATGATCTCCAAGGCCCGTCAGGAGACCTGAACAAGGAGTTGCCCAGTGCACCAGCAGTGTGGCCCTTCTCCTGTTCCTTCATGAAAACATACCCAATGGACTCCAAATGGGGTTTCCCATCCTGACCCTGAGAAAGGCCATTCTCCTGTGGCTTCCTCTGGACCCACTAACTGAGGTCAAGCTGCCATCAACCAGAGACTTCTCTGCTCAGCTCAGGGGCTGTGCAAGAACCCACTGGCACCCAGAATTCTGTGACCATCACTCCTGTAGAGGGTGACTAGTCCCTTCTTCTCTCCACCCACCTTGTAAAAGGGGTTTTCCTCTCATCCTTCCCCATAGGAAGCCAACCCAGGTGCACAGGTCTCAGCTGTAGACTTGGGTGCTAGGTCAAGGTCAAGGTCAGAAGGATTGACCCTTTATCACATCATACAGAAACCAGATACAAGACTCAGGCTGTATCCCAGGACCCAAGTCACTTCTGCAGGAAATGTTAGGAATTCCGGGCTGTCCCCTTGCCTTACTCTCTTCCTGGCCCTTCTCAGATCTGTGAAATGAGGCCAGCACCAGGGACTTTAACCAGGACAGGGTGGCTAGAGTATAGAAGATTGGCCAGCAGGCTATGTTGGATATCTACTGCCACCCAACAAAAACTCTCCAAAACAAGTGATTTAAAGCCATAACCATCACTCGGTATCCCCCACTTGTATCAACTAGCAAAAATAAAACCCAAAAGAAGGGCTGATGTAGCAGACTTTTTCCCAAGAATTCCCCCAAGAATCTCTCTCCAAACACCCAGAAATGGCTCTCCACAGGAATTACTAACTCTGATCCAGCCAGGAAGGTAGAAAATCTCAAGGCCACCACTCTCTGTCCTCGGGTCACAAAACCATCATGACTATTTTTCTCAGCTCCCACAAGGTTGCAGAAAGCTTCCTTAAGTTCATCTCTGCTTCCATGCTTTAGTTTGAAAACATTTAAGGAGTCAAAGCAAATTCACTATCAGAAACCCAGCTGCAAGGGAGCCGGGGAAGTGCTACCTTTACCTTTTTCTCCTTTGCAGTAAAGAAAGACTTCCGGGCAGGAGGCAAGAATCGGTGCTGAGAGTTATCAGATAATATCCCACCCTTGGGTCCCCTCTTAAGACGTCTGTAAGTGAGTGTAGAAAGATCAAGAGATTAAATTGAGGTGTCAGTTTCAGGACTTGGTACACATCAGAGAAATCCTCATGCTCCCTCTTTACAGCATTCTGCCTTACAGGAATTCACCACCCCATAGGGTATGCTACTGACAGAAGCCCAA
The DNA here is from genome assembly GCA_004027915.1 of Capromys pilorides. Lineage (NCBI taxonomy): Eukaryota > Metazoa > Chordata > Mammalia > Rodentia > Capromyidae > Capromys > Capromys pilorides. Next base: position 35,573 of record PVKN010001239.1, on the reverse strand, counting down.
AGACTTCTCTCTCATAAACCTTAAGCACTAAGCACTCCAGAGCAGGATGTGATCAAACCATCCCTCCAGTCACCCCATCCCCAGACTCTGAATATGAAGACTGAAACTGTAAGGGGGTAATAACAAGCAGAAATTTTCCTCTCAAAATTTTAGTTCCATTTACGCTGCTATGTCAGGAATCTTCACTTGATTGGCAGTTTGATTGGCTGATAACCACCCCGAGGATTAATAAAACGCACTTGTATGTATGTCTGAGTGGCTCATGGCGGCATGACTTTGGGGACTCTTCTGTCTACTCCCTGGCCATTTCTCTCTAACACTGTTCTTCCCCTGCTCTACTTCCTAGTCACCATGGACTAAGCAGTTTTGCTCCTCTGTTCCCTTCGTGATATTTCTGTCTTGAAGCTACTTAGCCAAGGACTGAATACTTGAAACCAGAATCAAGTTAAACCTCCCCTTCTTCAAGTTGTGGATGTTGAATATTTTGTCTCAACAATCGAACAGCTGACCAATACACTTGGTGACCATATCTGGCTACCATTGTTTGCTGTTTCACCTACCCACTTCTCCAGTATCTCCCACATCAAATTTGGAAATATGTCAGCATCTGGTCTAACCCTTGCTAGCATGTATGTGGCACTCCATTATCAGCTGGCACCCCTGCGCATTTAAGTTTACATGAATGGAAGCCTTCTATATGTACATGACTGGAACCATTAATTCTTGCCCTGTGGCTAATTAAGGTCTCCCCAAGATTTCACTGAACTCCCTGGCCAGGGCCCAAGGCTACAGCATGGATCAGCCCAAGCTCTCCTCCCACTGCAGCCTTGTTCTATCACACGGTCCAGCCAAGAAACCAAACCTCATTCTGGCCACCTGCCTGGATCAGCTCACACAGAGCCTCCAGTGGGATGGGGCAGATGTCCTTAGAAGGTTCTGAGCATACTGCCCAACAACCATTCTTAGCTACACTCTTCTTCTTTTCTTTTTTGTTGGGGTGGAGAGGTTGAGACAAGATCTTGTTGCACAATTCAGGCTAAACTTGAACTCACTATGTAGCTGAATATAGCCAAGGCTGGCCTCAAAACTGTGGTCATCCTCCTGCCTCAGCTGCTCAAGTGCAGAAATTACAGATGTGTACTACCACACCTGGCTTCCTTGCTTTGCTGTTGTTGCTGTTTTTGTCAATAGAAAAGTGGAAGTGCATTATGAAGCCACTTTGACTCTTAAAACCTATTCAAACTCAATGCTTCCCTCAGCAACCACCATGCATTTCTAGTACATCCACCACCCACAGAACATCCTAGCATCTCAGCAGCTTAACAGCTGCTGTGTCTTCCTCCTTCTTCTCTATTTTGCATCTTCCTTAAATTTGTTCTTACTCCCCCATCTCAGGAGCAAAAGTTAAGATTTTCCTGCCTTGACTAGCAAACCAGTTTGTTATTTGGGGATCCGGCTGACCTTTTTGTTCTCAGAATCTCTCTCTCTCTCTCTCTCTCTCTCTCTCTCTCTCTCTCTTTCTGTCTCTGTCTCTGTCTCTCGCTCACTCGCTCACCTTCTCTCACCAGTGACTTATCAAGGAAATTTCTCAAAGGCAGTGTCTATCTCTTATGGTCCTCACTTTTAGGACAGCAAATGTTTCACCTCATCAGTGCCATGTATACCAACTTTTCTACATGTAAAAATATCTTGTATAGAGCAATCAAAACACACGTCATCATGTTTTCATATAATAAGAAACTATGTCTATAAAATCACATTATCTCAATGTCTTCATATAGAGACAAGCTATGTCTAGGGAATTCTATTAGCATCAGTGTTTAAAATGAATGTCAACTCCAAAAGAGACCCTGTACTGTAACATCCTATAACTCAGTGGTGTCCCAAATTTTCTGTTCAAGGAGATTATGGGGCCACATAGGAAAGGGATCAATGATGTATAGTGTGCCTAAGGAGAGTCCCCTAGAGAGAAAACATTTGCTCAGGCTTTCACAGAGAGCAAACTGGTCAAGCAATAGCTGTGATTCATCCAGATGGCTGACACTGACAAAAGTTCTACAAAATGCTGCAGAAGGTTTTCAAGGTAAATCCTGAGGGGATTTGACTGACCTTGTCAGATATAAAAATTACATGTTTTGTTATATAGTCTTGCTTCAACTTGGCCTTACCCACCCAGCAGAAAAGTTTAACCATGGGCATAAAAAGTAAAGCCAGGGGGCTGGGGAGATAGCTCAGGAACACAAGTGCCTTCCAGGCAAGTACAAGGTCCTGAGTTTGAACCCCGGTTC
>PVKN010001239.1:0-33185 GCA_004027915.1 Capromys pilorides | reverse complement strand
TAGAAGAGTTATGTCTGCATCTTATACTCTGAACAACTACAATGAAGATAACAATATGCAGTGTATCAATTATCATGGCTATCCTACTAATGTGTTTTGAAACTATCTCGATATTATTTCTTATTAAAAGCAATAAAAAACAACAAATAAATAAATAAACGCAAACTCCTTTCTTCAAAAAGAAACAGTAACAAAATCCTCCTGTCTTCATGCAGCTGTGATGCGACTTGCCCTCCCTCTTCCAGTTCCCCTGTACATACCTCCCTTTGCAATGTCCTTGCCTTTCCTGGTGAAGCTTGCCCCAGTCATGCCAAGCAGCACACAGGATATAAATAAACCGCAGGGCAGTGGGGCTTGGCTCCAAGTGTGTCGGCAGGTAACACAGACAGCCAAGAGACTGTGACCTGGGAGAGCCTTGAAGGCGGTCTCCCACTAGCTAGGGTGCATGGGTGCTTCTGAAGGAGCCCAGCCAAGTTGGAGGTGGGGAATGAGCAAGCCAAAGCACAGAAGAAAGGTCCCAGTCTTCTCACACTCCAGCGAATCCAGATGTGGACCCTAGCTGGGCCAGCCCACCCTCCATAATGCTACAGGTAATACTGGGTGTTCTTTGTGCTGTCAAATAATGAGAAGCATCCCAGGCACCACTCACTGCATGCAGTAGCACCATTACCCCTTAACTGGGACAACCAAACACATTTCCAGATACTACCAAATGTCCCTAAGAAGCAAAATCCTCTCCCAGTTGAGAGCCAGTGCTCTGTGCTTGTATAGGCAAATATTATACATACAGAAATTTATACACCCATACAAACAATTAAATATTTGTATGTCCTTATTTTAAGTTGGCATCTGGTATAAACTTTTCACTCAATAAGCATATGCCCCGAACAGAAATGTGACATACTTTCTTCCATTTCTCTTTAAAATTAATGTCATCTGTGATAATAGTGACATTTGTGGTGACTAAGAATTAGAGTCATCTTATCTTTCTAGAGTTGGCACTTACCTCAACCAGCAAGGAGAGGGGTCTTTGCAGCTTTGCTTTGCTTTGCTTCCTGTGGCCCTTCCCACCCTGGCCTCTGGCTGCTGAAGCTCTGAAGACCCAGGTGGACAGGTGAGGGGGTCAATGTTCCTTAGACCGGTTCTGTCCAGGCAAGACTTCCCACTGTCTCTGTGGGAGTCAGCCTAGGCGGGCAAAAGGACAAGGTAGTGCGCTTTCTATAATCTCACTGTAATGTACCAGTCAGGATGTGCTGGGCAATGCAGCAGTAACAAGTAGCACCCACCACCTGAGGGCAGGGATTCAAGGCATCTGATATTTGTTTTCCTCCCCAGTTTCATGGCAACTACTGGTCACGCTCTGTGTTGCCATTGACTCATTCTAGGACCCAGACAGACTAAGCAACCACATGAGAAACAGCAGAAGTGAACACTCATTCTGAAAGCATCTACCCCAGAGTGGTGTCACCTTGGCTCACATTTCGATGGCTAAAAAAAGGCACACGCCCATGCTTAGACTCGACAGGTGGGGAAGACGACGCCTCTGCAGGAAGGAGGCCAGAACCTGCTGGACTAATTCCTACGCCATCTCCCGGTGGCTCCCAGCCCAGCCCAGCCCAGGCCAGCCTCAGCCCTACCCTGTTCCATGCCAACGCCTTCTCTCCTTCAGCTTGGAGTTTCTCACCTCTCTCCTCTTCCGCCCCCTGGTAGGAAAGTTGTCAGAATCTTCATTGTTTATGTAGCCACCATCTTACCAAAACTATGCCTTTCTTTAAAAATAATCAAGAAACAGTTTTCAAACACTTTCACACCCGGAGTCCAATTTTCACTGAGGCAACCAGATTGCCTCCAAGTTCCAAATGCATGGAATTTATTTCTTAGGGCTATTTAAAATAGAAAGTGTACAGCAGGGTTTCGAGAGGAGGGCACTACTGGCGTTTGCAGGTGGGCATTCCTTTGTTGAGCAGCTGTCCTGTACATTGTGGGGTACACAGCAGCACTGTGGGGCACTTGGTGGTCCTTACCCACTCGGTACTTATAGCACCCCAAGTTATAGCCACCAAATGTGGATTCAGATTGCCACATATACCCAGAGGAGGGGAACAAAACAGTGAAAAAAACAACTTACTTTCACTTTCCTTCCCAACTTACTGAGTGCTTGCTAAGTAGCCACTCATCCATCCAGATCAAAATTAAACAATAAGTTCTGCACAGCACAGAGATATTTGCACAACTCTGAACACAAGGCTATGGGCGACCTAGCAGGAAGCCTCAGGCCAGGGTTCACAGATCCTGGCATAGGGAAACCTAAAACCGAGTAAAGCTAAAACGTAATGATGCAGTTCATATAGCTCTTTTGTTATGTGCAACTCACTTTCATACGTCGTATTTCTCTGGGTCCCGAAGCAACATAGAGAGATTCTTGTTGCTCTTCATGGTGTACAGAGGAGAAAAATAAGGCTCCATAGACTTCCTTAAATCATGGCAGAACTGGGACAAAGAACTTGCGGGCCCCATGTCCCAAACTGCTCCTTCTGGGATCTCGGCAAAAACTCAAGGGGACTTCAGGGAGCCAGGAGTATTATCAGTGGTACTGAAGGTTGGTTGTGCTTTCTATGCCCGTGTGCATCCAGATCAAAGTGCCTTGGCCTCAAGAGAGATGAGGCATTTTGTACCAAAAACTCAAAAAGAAAAATAAAAAGTCATCAGTGCTACTAGAAGATGCATGTTCTGCAAAGTTAAAGCTGTCCATTTGCAAGAACTGTTTTCTTAGTTATAAAAGCCTAGCTGCACAATCATCCAGAGCAGAGCTCTGAGGGAGGCGAGGCAGAGGGTGCTGCTCGGAAGAGAGTGGGAGCAGGGTGCCCTGCTGTGGAGATCAGATTCGGACAACCCGGGGCAGGAGAGGCAGCGGTGAGGACAGCAGAGGGCAGGCAAGGAGCCACGTTCCCTGTTCCCCTTCCCTGGCTCAGCTCTGTGTGGGAGAGAAAGTTGGAGAACCAGAAGCCTTGGTCCAGCTTGAAAAATGAGAAGAGAGGAACCTCTGGATGACAGCAGACCTGGGAGGGAGACCCACATCCAGACACTCGGACCCAGAGTCCTGCATCTCCAGACTAGTGTCGAGAGAGAGCAGGCGGCTGCTCCAGGCCTGGAGGGAGGGGGATGGTATAAGAGGAAGAACCTCCCAGACAACAGGAGAGAATGTCACCTGGCATCAGCTCTCATGTTCCAGCCGATATCAGAAAGGACCGGGACCAAATATCCAAAGATCAGATACCATGGAAACGGAAGCCAACGAGACAGCTCAGTCAAGCGAGGCTGCAGCGATGGATGACAGCAGAGACAACACCGTGTCCAGTGGAGATGCAGAGGCTTTTGCTCTGATGGCAGAAGCCCCTGGCTCACACCCGAGGCCCCTGGCCTGGTTGCTATGGCAGAGGTATGGGTCTTGGGATTCTCCCGACGATGGAGACTTGAGCTCCTCCAGACCTTGCAGACCAAAGCAGGCAAAGATGGAACCTTAAGTAAAAGCAGGGACATAGTGGATAAATGTCTGTGAAGGAGGGCGTCCCAAGGCAAGCGGATACGCGTCATCTTCTTTGGATTCCTGTTATATCCCTAATCAGGAGGGAGCAGCTGCCTCGAGCCATTTCCTGTTCTATCACTAAGGGATAAAGGGGATAAAAGCAATCTACCTGTCGGCTTTTCCCAGTTGAGAAGCTGAATTTGCCCTGGGCAGACTCTTTCCAGGGTGAGTCAGCAGAAGCCAGACTCACGGAGGGGGACCCTGGCCTTGGACTCTTAAGTTTAGGCTCCTGCAAACTGCCAAGATCCTGCACAGAGGCTCTGCGGTCAGCAGGTCTCGACCAGAGGCCTGGCTTATTATTACCCCTGGAAGTTTCTTTCCAGCCCCCAAGAGGAAAGACAAGGGCATCAAAGTACAGTTCATGGCCTTCCGTCCAGATCATCTTGGGCCTGTACCCATTTTTCAGTCACTGTCCTCATTGCTGAGGCCATGGAGATTAGTGAGGTGGCTCTGGGTACCAGGCCAGGATGTGAACCCGGTGATGTCACCCACTTTCCGCAGCTGCACAGGGCCTGGGTCTCACCCAGCCCCTGAATCTCACCCCTGCTTTGTTGTGAGAGACGGTTGGGGTGCCTCTCACCCCGGGGCAGAGGCACAGAGGGAGCGGAGACTACACAGCTGCTCACGGCCCCACACTGACAAGGGAACCAGACAGTGCTAGGAGAACCTTGTGCTTCTCCTGCCTCATGGCCTAGTACTCTAGTGTCTTTCTCGCACTGGCCCAGGACCCCTGCAAACCTGTGCCCAGGCACCTGTGGCACAACCCGGAAGCAGACCCAAAGCCAGGTGGCTCCACCACAGCACCAGAACCTAGGGCTCACACACGGAAGTTCACCCCGGAGTCTTCAGAGAACACTGAGCCTCCTCTCTGCCCTTGCTGCTCGAGGCGGGGTCTGTGGGCCCGGTCCATAGCCTGAGAACTTTCCCAGAAAGCGCCCCTTCCAAAAATCAGGGTCTTGATTTCCTTAAGTTCCCCCAGGAAATGAGTTGGGGACACCATGAAACTGTTGTCAACAGCAGCCACAGAGGGGCTTTGCAGAGGCCTCTTGGTATCCCTGCCTCCAAGCCTCCAAGCTTCTTGGGGCCTGACCCCTGCTTGCCAGTCCCCTTAAATCCTCCATTTGTCAACAGAACCCCTGTATGTCTGTAAAGGGAAGTCCCAGCGGGGGCCTCGTGTCACCCAGGCCCAACACCAGCTCAGGCAGGCAGCCTACTCTCTCAAAGCCCGCAGTGCCACCTGGGATCACAGACTGTCCTCTTGGTGGCCTTTTGTGTGAGGTGCAGCATGTCCTCTCTCACTACGACTCTTGCTCTAGTTCAATGTAACTTTTCAAACTAGAAGCCAGGCACTACTTGGGGAGAGCTGAGAAAGGCTTGGCCTCCCCTCTTTCACCTTTTTTGCCTGAGATTCTTAACACAAGGCACCATCATGTCCCAGAGCCAGTAGAGAAGGTTTCTCTACAAAACCTTGGTACAAACCTAAGAAAGCACAAGAAAAGCTTTTATTCTTCCCACAAAGCACCAAACTGTTTGGCGGGAGCCCTTCCAGGGCTGTAGCCAGGGGATGTCCGTTCCCACCATTTGAGTCCACGAGGACATACACTGACGTGAGGGGACACAGGTGGGAGGAGGCAGACACATGTGACCATTTGGGCCAGCACCAAAAAGTTAAAATTAAAGACCAAGCCCCACAAAGTGCCATGCCCCTTCCTCGTGGCTTGTTGATGAGACGGGACAGAAAATAGTGCTGACCCAACTGAAACAGGCAGGATTTAAAGTCGACACCAGAGTTCCATGCACCATATTTTTGACTTGCAAATGGCTTCCAAGAATAGCCGGAGCGTCCTGATTAAGCCCAGCTTGCGGTGCATCCTTCCTTAGCGCCGTCTGCTCCTGCACTGTATAATTCATGGCCTTGCCTCACGAAGTTAGGAATCGGAACCGTGACCAGCCTGTGAACCCAAGCTGACACTCCAGTTATTTCCAAAGGAACACAGTGAGAGCTGAAATCGGACCAGCCTCTTTGCCCTGTCCTGGGAGACACCAGGCTGGCCTCCCTCCAACAAGCTCAAGTCCAACTGTTCCCAGGTATTGGATTTGGCATGGGGCAACTGTCATCTGGGTCATGAGTTTAGACTCACCCATGCCCTGGCAATCTCTGGTGACAGTGAGGCAGCTCAGAACATAGGCCTGCAGCCTGCGGCACAGGGTTCAGTTTCACCGATAGCCCGGAAGCATGAACTGATCCTGGCAACGGTCACCATGGTTACCTTGGAGGAGCTCTTCCCACCTGCAGAGTCCTAGCCTGTAAACTTGTAAACTCGAGCCTTTCACCTCAACTACACCACAGGCACCCAGGAAGGAGGGCCCAGCTGTGGGGGAGAGGACCATGTCCTAGAGCCAGCCTGAAGCCACATGGCAATGGAAGGAAGCCCTTCATTTGCACCTAGGTGACCTGGCTCTGTGGCCCGGGCCACAGGTTGCTCTCCACAGAGGCAGTAATGGAAGGAGAGTGACAGAAATGCTATGTACATCTTGAAATTTCTGCAAGTGTGCATTTTCATAGTGTACATATTGTCGTGTCGGAGTGCACATGACGCATAAACAAATATACATGTGCATGTGGCTGGCTGTGACAGAGCTTGTTTTCCTTGACTGTGAGCAGACACAGAAGCGCTTGGAAAGCACCGACTGCTCTTCACTGCTTCATCCCGCTGACCCCTGGCCAGGGGCTTCGCCAGAGGGGCTCCGGGCAGTACTCTACCCTTGGAACCCTTTCTGAGTCCCCCTGTGAGACTCACCTGTGCCAGGGCCTGGGGGAAGGGCGCGTGTTCCCCAGCTCCTGTCACCATGGACCCAGCTCGGCTGTGTGGTTGGAGCTCTTGTGGGTTCAGGAGGATGCTGTCTCAGGCCCAGGCACTAGGGTCTAGGCAGACACTGAACTCCCAAAGCCTCAGCTGTTGGGGGAATGAAGAGCGGGAAGGAGCCCCTGGCCCCCTACCCTCCCAGGCGATGCGGGGCCTGAGGACCACTGTCTTTCTTCCCTGCCTTTTCCCCCAGCACTGGTGGGTCCTGTTAGCCAGTTGAGACGTGGCAAGTGGAAGCCAGCAGCCAACCCCTGCCCCGTTGGCCACCCACAGCCCCTGGGCTCCTCGAGGCCTCCTCCCCAGCTTGACCAAGGGAAGCCTGTGTCTTGGCTGAGCTGTTCCTCCTCTGGGGACTTGGAGACCAAGAGATGCTGCTCAGCTCTTGGGACCAAGGAAGGCGGTGAGAAGGGCAAGCGGGATGGATGCCCGCAGCCACCACCTAAGGCTTCATGCTGGGCCCTGGAAATGGTTCTAGAAAGCAGTGCAGAGGGAGAGGCGCAGGCAGAGCCCAATCTCAGTTTCCCCATCTGTAAAGTGAATGTCACCCTGGGTCCCTCGCACAGGGGCCCCCAAGCTCCAGGGCATCTTCTCAGCACTTGGAATGGTGGCTGCTTCCTTTGGGGACTGATGCTCCTCTCTCTCAAAGCAGACATAGCCGGGCTCTGGAGCAGGTGGGCTGCACAGCCTGGGCTGGCTCCTTGGGGCCACAGCACCGAGCCTAGCCGAGCCGCAGGCCTAACTGCTGACCAGACACGCAGCTGTTTGTGGTTTGATTTCCTCATCTGTACCACAGGAAGTCAGAGAAACACCACACACACAAAGAGTCCCGCCCCCTGCCTGCCGGGAGATCTGGGATGTGAGCTAGGAACCCAGAGAGGGGTTCAGGCAGAGTTCTGCCACCCTGGGTGGGTCACATTTTGTCTCAGTGACTGCATCCTCTCCTGGGAAGTGGCAACATGCAGTCTCTGGGCGGTGAGTCGCTCCACTGTCACTGAGCACCAGCGTCTAGTTCAAAGGCCTGGTTGTGGCTCCCCACTGCACGCTTTCTTGTTGACGTTGAAGCCCCCAGGCGTGGTTTCTAAGCTAGGTACCCTCTATCCCTTGTCCTCCCCTCCCAACATGCCCTGGGCAAGCATGTCCAAGTCCAGCCAGAGAAGCACATGCTCCAGCGGCATCTTCTGCCCAGGTGGCCACGGTGGGGAGAACCAAGAAGAGGGCAGGAAGCATAGATGAGGAAGTTTGCCTTGAAAGAGCTCAGGACCTAGGCAGACCCTCTCACCTCAGACAGTGCCTGAAAACACTTCCTGCCAGGATGTTGGTGGAGACCAGCCCCAGCTAGGCAAGCAAACAATGATGTAGACCAACAGGGAGGCGCTGGTGGTGGTGACGGGGCTGGCTCCTGGGTTCCAGCATGGAATCCACCACGCTCCGTAGCCCGCCTCAGCCCGCTCCTCAGGTGCCTGCTCCTCAGCAGCCCTGGCCTCTCTGTGGCCGGTCCAGTGCTGCGAGGGCTCCACAGGACACTGCATGTGGTGTCACTTTGACAGGGTCACCAGTTTTCCCAAGTCCAGGACACTTGGCTGTGAGCACCTCCTGCTCCCTGGGGACCCCCTCCCCTGACCCCCAAAGATGGAGTCTGCAGAGGTCCTCACACACCTCCCAGGCTCTCGAACGGAGCTCCACTTTGCAAGGAGCTTGAAGGGAGATCGCATCCTTCCATTCTGTCTCTCTTTCCTCCTCCGCCTCCCCAGACCTTAACTGAACGTCCTGCGTGCCAGCCCTCCCTGTACCCTGGGCACACAGTGGCATCTCCTTTGCAAACTGAGCCCTAGGGAGGGCAAGGCAGAAGGTGCCCAGGAGCCTGGCCACAGGCCTGCTTCTGAGGGCCAGAAAAATGGTATCCCGAGCTCCAGCCCTGTTCCCAGGGCTGTGCGGCCCTGCAAGGATGGGGGTGAGGCAGGCCTGGGCTGGGTGGAGAAGCCAGGGCTCCAGGGGTGAAGCCGGGGTGTGCCAGCCCCTTTCACACCTCAGAGGGTGGCCAAGGAGGCCAGGGCACCACTCCAGCACCGCTCGGTCCTGGGATCTAGCTGCCTAAGACCACCTGGGACAGCAGAGCAGAAGAGGGGGGGGAGGGACAGAGTGACTCCTCCCTGCAGCAGCTGGGATGGGCCTGATGGTAAGTGTTCCAGGGCCACTGAGGCCAGGAAGTACAGCGTCTGGGCCAGGTCCCCACTTCATGAGGCCTGGTGTTCCCACAGCTCAGGAGAACGCCTGGGAGTGGGGTGCAGGGGAGAAAACAGAAAGCGTCAGTGATTCATCCTCTAAATGTCATGTTATTCCAGGCGCTCCACTTTGCCAACACCTTCCTCCACCCCCCTGCCTGCATCTGAGAGCAGGCTGCAGAGGGGAGGGGAGGACGCTGTCCTGGGGGTGCCCGGAGCTGCTGGGTGAATGGACAGCCAGGAGCCCTGCACAGGGAGCCAGGAGACCTGGGCCCCAGCCCTGGCCGTCACACTGCTGGCTGTGAGGCCCTGAGCGAGTGTCTTAGCCTCTCTGCACTCCCTCTGCACGCGTCCCCCTGCTCACAACACCTGGGGCAGGGTCTACAGCTCCCAAGGTGGGTCACCTAGCTGCACAGCCCCAAGACAGACAAATTCCAGGGCTGTACCCATAGAGATCTGGGCTCAGGATGCTGGAGACGAGGCTGGGGATCTAAAGGTCTAAAGTGCCTCTCTGCCACATCTCCCCAGGGACTCCAGCACAGCCCGTCTAGAGCGGGGTAGTTGGAAATGTCTGTGTTAGTGCTCAGGCTCTGACTTGTCTTCAGGACCCATTGCCCCCTCCCAGAGCCCTCCTTGATTTACCCATGGCCCCTCATGGCTAGCAGAAGCCTGCCTCACTTCCAGCCTTGCCTTCTGCAAGAAGAGGGGGCCAGCTTGTGTTCTGAGTGGAGACTGGGCCCCCTGGACATCACTCATGGTCCCCACAGGAAATAGGACTCCCTTAGATGGCTCCACCAAAAGGACGCAAATCTAGGGACTTTTTACAAAGACTGTCCCGAAAGGGACAGTGGGACCCCAGAGGCCACAGGCAGTGGGCAACTGTCACCTTAAGCCTAGAATCATAGAAAAGGGGTCACCCTATGAAAGTGGCAGCCACCAGGGAGGTAGCTCTTCCCAGAAACATGATGACATCACACAGGCAGAAGGAGGAGGAGATACTCATGCTCCCCGTTCGACAAGTTCAGGCGGCAGCTGAGAGCATCAGCGGCCCCTCCAGGTCCCCCCTGGGCGGGGGATGCAGGCAGGGCAGAAGCCTCAGCTAGCGGAGGATGGGGTGGGGCAGCACCTGGCTCCTCCATCTCTGACCTCTGCAGCATCCTGTGGGGGCAGATCTGTCACACAGAAGGTTGGGCTCACAAGATGACACCAGAAGCCACTCCTCAGCAAACCACAGGGATCCAGGAGCTGTCCTGAGCCACCTCTTCTGGTCCTCCCCAGCGACTTCCTTCCCCTGGTTTCTGAAGTGGAAGCAGGGGTGGGAGGGGGGGAATGGGGGAGAGACAGAGACAGAGACAGACAGACAGAGACAGAGACAAAGACAGAGACAGAGACAGAGAGCCAGCCCTACTCACCAGGAAAATGGGCTCGGAGAAGAGGAAAGCTTAGCAAATGGGAAATTAATTCCAGGCGGTGAAGGGCAGAGGCTGTTGTTTGTGATGTATAACTTACTCTCGGTGTCAAACTGTGTACTGTGTATATCAGTGGGATGGCAAGAAAACCGAGATCTATTACTTCGAGTTTAATCTGTTCTCGGTGCTGGAGAAGGGAGCAGGCGGGGGAAAAAAAGCCTACAACTTTAATCACAGGCTCAACTCGAGATGTCAAGCTGCTCTGGGGGGTGTTAGTAAAATGATGTCGTCTTACAGGCTTCCCAGACAGCTTCCCACACTGCGGCTTCATCTGCCGCGCTGTAAATTAGCACACCTACTTTACGCTCTTCAGGTAAAACCAGTAATTTAGCTGAAAAATACACACACATGCACACAGCGTGTGCGGGGGGAGCTGGGGAGCTGGGGAGAGGGGGCTGCCCTACTCAAGCAATGAATAGCTGCAGCAAGCAAACCCCGGATGGAAATGACACCTTGGCTGCCCCTCCTGTCATTAGCGTGTGGCTCCCGGCACCACCCCGCCACCAGCCCACCTTCCGCTCTACCTGCCTCGGTGCCTCCCCCACCCCCACCACCCCTCACCGCCATGAACCGTAAATTACACGCTGACACCGTTAATTTGTGCAAAGCATGCCTGGCTGCGCCTGGCACCAGCAGCCGGCTGCTATAATAAGGTCAATCTATATTCATTGTCGCAGCACTTGATGTGCCAGATAACACAGGGAGGCGGCGCCGCGGCGGTGGCTGCTCGGGGCTGGGGGTGTTCGAGGTTGGGGTGCCCGCTGCCGCCCGCCCGTGGAGGCCTGGCACCACTTGGCTCATCACTTATGCATGGCATGAGTGATGTTATGATTTAGCTAATCACCATCAGTTATTCATCCCATTGCTGCCTGGAGACAGGGACCGTGCATGCTGGCCTGCCAGGGCCAGAGAGGCCCCTGCCACCCAACGCTGCCACCAAACGACCACTCAGCCAGCCCAACTGTCCTTTCTGGGGATGGCCCGAGGGATACAAAGCCCAGAAGAGTGGACGCCTGGCTTGGAGAACAGGAAGCCATTGGGCCATGGGTGGTATCACTCCTGTGAAGTCTGCACTCATGGGTCATGTGTTACAAGCCAGGCTCTATGGTCACTGAGTTCTGGGTTCAAAAGCCGCCTCTGCCACACACAAGCTGTGAGAGCTTAGCCGAGTCTCTTCACTTCTCCCTGGCACAGCTTTTCGTCCGCAAAGGGAGAAAACAAAATACACACAGCTCCCAGTGCGGGTCTGTAGGCTGCGACTACCACATCCCAAGGAAGCCATTGTACACATCCCTAGGTAAATGTCTGCCTTCCTTGGGAATTTCAGAGCCAGGCTCCTAAGGAGAGGGGCGGGACTAGTGAGGGAGGCCATTTGAGCCTGGAGGCTGGAGGCTATGCTGTCACAGCCCCAAGCCTCATGTGTCTAGGGTGGAGAAGGCCTGGGAAGCAGCTAAAGCCAGGCAGAGGGGTGACCAAAGTAGACACAAGCCACAGTCTCAGTCCCCAGCAGGCTGGCAACCAAAAGGCAGTAACAGAGTCCTAGCATGTAGGGGTGGACAGATGCTGGAAGGCAGGGCGCAGGGGGAACTAGAGCGTCACAGGCCAGGGCCAGAGCTGGAGTCCCAGCCCAAGCTTCTGACTGCAGAGCTGCCCCCTCTGCTCCTAGGACAAGAGAGGAACTGTCCCCAGGGAGGACAGAAGCCCCAGGGCTTCCCAGAGCTTCTCGGGTGCCTCTGCACACTTCAGGGACTCTGGGCCATGTGTAATGCATGTTCCCAGCACTGCCGGTAGCCCCCAGGGCGGTGGGAAGCACAGGCTGGAGGCCTCCAGCATCCACTGAGCCTCAGTTTCCTTGTCTGCTCCACAGAGCCATTGCATGTGCCCCTCGGGGCTGGCAAGAAGGATGAGGCCAACTTTGGAAAGCACAGGGCGTCGAGTGGGTGGCCAGGCCTACAGCAACCAGAGACCACCGGGACCCAGCCGCACAGAAGCTGCCAGGGATGGAACTCATTCTGTATCCTAGAAATAGGCCACCCCGCACCGCTGCACAGCTGCCTGGACATGAGGTCCCTGACCAGCCCAGCCCCAGCCCCCTGCCCCCCACCGTCCCCAGGGTGGCAGCAGAGCCAAGTTTCCACAAGGAAACAAGGAGCATGGACAGTGTCGCTCCCCTGTGGCAAAGCTCTAGCAGCTCCATGGCATCTGCATTAGAATGCAAACCCCTCCCTCCACTCCCAGGACCCAGGGTCCTGCTCACCTCCTCTGCCCTGTGACTTCCCGTCCATTGCTCATAGGACATCCCCCGATCACCAGCATGCTGGGCAGGGGCAAGGGGAAGAACTGGGTTGCAAAAAGGACCTCCCCACTGGCTCAGCGGGTCATCACAAAACCAATGACCTTCTTGGTTGTAGGCCATTGGCCAGATGTGTCATGTGGAACCCCAGCTTTAGGGAACCTGGGCAATAGACTATTTTATTAGAAGTGGGTGACAAGGTAAGAGAGAGATATGGATGGAAGAAGTGACCCAACAGTGCCACCCACTCAGAGCAGAAGCTTTCTTGCCCCCTCCCCACTTTGGTCTTTTTGAGACAGGGTCTCACTATGTAGTTCAGGCTGGCCTTGAGCTCACTTTGTAGCCCAGGCTGGCCTCAAACTCGCAATGATCCTCCTGCCTCAGCCTTCCGAGTGCTGGGGTTGCAGGCACACACCACCACACCTGGCCAGGGCCAGAAGCTTTCAATATCAGGATCAGACGTGGAATCCTGCGCTCAGGAAACAGCCACTGGGAGCTCCTCCTGGCCAGACACCAGCATTAGACAGGTGCATGGGCTGGGCACATTGTGTGTCCTGGCAAGGCTTGCCATGAGTTGTCTCTGCCCAGCTGCGATGTGCCGGGCCCTGCACAGAGGCATGCAGGAGTCCTGAGAGACGGGACAACTCCACAGACACCAGCTGACTGGTGAGCAGGAGAGAGCGGTATATTAAGGTCTGTGATACGTGAACACAGGGCAGATGATCCTGGGAGCAGGGCTGGGGCCTAGGAGAAGAGGGGAGGGGAGGGAGGCTATTACATTTTAGGCTTAGAAGGTTCCTGCATTAAATCTAGAATGTTCAAAGGCGGGCTCCTGAACAGTGATGGAACAATCCCAGTGTCACACTCACCGGTGGCTCAATCGACCGAGGAACCCGTAGCGGAATATGCCCTTGGGAGGGGGCCTGGTTGCTCAATGAGAAGCGCCCACCTGTCCCTGCTCTGCTCCTGCCCTCTCTCTGTGCATTCTGGCCACCATGAGGTGAGCAACTTCTCCTCCACCAGGCCCTTCCATAAGTGCCGCCAATTATGGACTCTGCCCAACATAAGTGTGAAGATGAGAAAATGGAAAGATCTGAGGGCATGGATTCAGGCATTTGCACAACCAGGCTCATAGCAGGATTGCTCACCAAAGGGGCAGAAGCAACCGAAGGCTTCACTGGTGGACAAATACATAAACATACGGTGGTCTGTCCATGCAGTGGAATATTACTCAGCCTTCAAAAGGTAGGAAATTCTGACATGAAGGGCATTACACTAAGCAACACAAGCCAGCCACACAAGCTCAAGGATCGGGGATCCAACCAAAGAGGGAGACAGCTTCATAGAGATGGGGCATGGGGTGGTGACTGGCAGAGGCAGGCAGGCAGGAGGGGACAGGAAAACAGGGGATTGTTTAATGATTATTGAGCTTCAGCTTCCCAAGAGGGAGAGAGGCCTGGAGATGGATGGTGGTCACGGCTGCACAAGACAAATGAATTTAATGACACTACACTGTGCCCTTAAAAACTGTGAAAACTGGGGGCTGGGGAGATAGCTCTGTGGCACAAGTGCCTGCCTGGCAAGTGCAAGGTCATGAGTTTGAACCCCGGTCCCACCAAAAAAAAAAAAATTGTGAAAACAGCTAAGTTCAATATTATGTATGTATTATATATATATAATATGCGTATACATATATTTATATTTATAAAAAATAGAATGCACAAAAGGAAGGAAGAATATATATTATAAAAGAGACTACGCCGTTGGCTGATACAGTTACTAGGATTGAACATTTCATCATGTTTACACTTTGTGGTCACTAAGATATGAAGAGAAATTTGTGAGCCTTGTCATGGTTTGTGTCTAGTTGTCCCCCCAAAGCCTCGGGTAGTCATGGGGACTTCTAGAGTTTGAGACTAACTCATGATCCACTGGCGTTATGGGCCTTAGCATTGCTGGGATTATGGGCGTGAGTGCTACACCCAGCCTGGGGCAGACAGCCTGAACGCAGCAGCGTTAGGGAGGCGGGCTTCCTCTCTCAGCCCTTGTTGCTGCTGCTCCTCCCTTTTGCTCTCTTGCTCTTTGCCGCCGCCATGAACGGCTGCCCTCTGCCATGTGCCGCTCTGCCTTGGAGCCAGCGAGTATGGACTGAAACCTCCAGTAACTGTGAACTAAAGTAACCTTTCCTTCCTTCATTTTGGGTGTCGGGTATTTGTCCCAGCAACGAGAGAAGAGTGACTGAGACAAATCCTGATGTTTAAGGCACAGAAAAATACTGCTTTGTCCAGAAACTTCAGTGGCCCCCATGCCCTGGCCAGGACTGAACCCTAAAGGACATTGTCCTCAGGGGCAGTCCTAGAAGAGGCATCGAGTAGCCCAGAGGGCACCACAAGACACCAAAGCCTGTGACACAAACCCACTCCACAGTGGCACCCCACAAGGAAAGGCAGGAGGATCTGGGTCATGGGACGAAGGCCTGCTGGTGGACGTGCAGTGCCAGCCTTTAGGTACGAGGATTTCTGAATCGCACCTGGAATCCCCAACACACTGCACTCGCAGGATAGGGCCTGCGGGCATACGAAAGGCAGCCTGAGCTCTACTCCCAAGATCCAGGCCCATGTGCAGCCTGGCATCCTCTGGGAACACAGGGGGTTGGGGGGGAGGGTGACATCAGCCCAGAACCAGCCGGGACAGCTGAATCAGATGCTCCCTGGCCCCAGGGCCACGCTGCCCTGGAGGGACCAGCTGGGCTGTGACTGTTTCCTGTCCCCTGGTGCCCTGCCTAAGGAGCTGTCTTCTGGCCCCAGGGCACTGCACTATTCTGGAAGAGAGAGCAAAGCTCCAGACAGACCTGGGCAAGAGTCTGGGGGTCACCTCGGGATCCCAGCCTTGTGATCTTGGACCAGTTCCCTGTCTGCATCCCAGGCTCTCTGTCTGTAAATGGCTAATAGCTGTGCTGCCCTCAAAGGCTGCGTCCCGGCCCCTTGAGGTGATGCTGGGAGGAGAGGGGACAGCTGGGGGTCTCGGCCCCACCACTCCAAGTGCACCATGGTCCCCTCGACACGGGGACTCCTGTGCGAATGCCTCGCCAAGCTTCCCACCACTTACTTCTCACTCACTGCCTCAGACCCAGTTGCCCAGATCTTCAGAACAGGCCAGGCCTCACTAGACAGTGGAACGCAGCGCAGGGAGGACTTCAGAGGTGGTTCTGCTGTTAGGCACAAGGCAAGGAACCAGGGTGTCTACTGCCACCCCGTCTCCCCAGCCTGGCTGGGACCAGGCACCTGCCCAGCCGAGTATGTGGAGAGCAGCCTGCTGCTAGCACAGGGCCACTTGCAGGCCAGACCCGTGCGGCGACACCATCTCTTCCAACCGCAGTCCGCATGGCTGTGCTCAGCAATCTTGTGTTTAAAAAGCAATAAGACTAAATGCCTTTCCGCTTCCCCTTTGAGAGACCATGTATGATAAATGATAGGCAATTTCATGCTGAGAGTTTCAATTTCCGAAAATATTAGTGCAAATCCCCCAGCTCTACTTCCGAGATAAATTCTTTTTGGCAGGTTCCTCCCCTGTCTCCCAATTCCCCAATTCTGAATAGATTTGGAGGTCTGGGGCAGGTCCGCCAGCTCAGCCCACCTCCCACCTGTCTGATGTGCCACCTGCATCCCATCCTTCCAGATTCTTTCCACATTGGTTTCAAGGCAGCCACTATGTATCCAGCCCTGCACTAAGTATTGCTATGGCAGGTGTAAGTGAGCTACAATCAGTCACTCAATCAGCAAGCACTTACCATGCACCTAGTCACTTCAGTCTCAAAACTGCTAAGGTAATGGTTGAAAAAGATGTGGTATTTTTGTACAATGGAATATTACTCAGCTATAAAGAATGATAAACTCGAAGACTTCATATATAAGTGGATGCATCTTGAACAAACACTCATAAGAGAAATAAACCAGACCCACATGTGTAAATATCGTATAGTCTCCCTAGTGTAAGAATGCAAAAGAAGAAATAAAAATGGAAAGGCATAACACAGCTGAATGGAAACCAAGGACTTAAGCATTAAACAACGAAGTGACTGCAAACAGAAAAGATAGGAAACATGGCAGGAGCAAAACCATGCACTTATATACACAGGATGAATTAGACAATGGTCCTAAGAACCACTAGAATATTTTTCACACTGAGGATAGCAGTGAGTTAACAGTAAAATTATGCTTGGAATGCCTGTCATTCTTGTCTTTTAGATTTGTGCTGCTTCTAATGTAATTGCAGTTACTGCTATACTCTCTCTCAAGTAAATGATTGGCTTACAAGAAAAAAAAAAAACTGCCAAGGTTCTGAGGGGTTCTAGCACCTCTCTAACACTGCAGGCTTTCTCATATGCCCACTTCACAGTTGGGAAACTGAGGCTCAGACCTGCTAAGAGCAGGGTGGACTGGAGGGAACAGGGCAAGGTCTGACAGGGTGAGCTTCACCTGAGCACACAGTGTGAGGTGCTGCATGGGTGCCTAGCTCTCTGCCCAGGATTATAAGCTATTTCATTTACATACAACCCAAATTATGTACCAGTAACCCATTGTACAGATGAGGAAACTGAGGCTCAGGAAGGCTAAGCAGATTGCACCAAATTTTTTTTAACTGTTTATTTATTTATGTTATGGCTGGCTCAGCCTGCCCTAGGGGTGGGGCTGGCACAGCATTTTTTGTGGCGCCAGGCATCGAACCGAGGTCCCTGCAGTGGCCGAAGAAGGCACTTTAGACTGCTGAGCCATCTTGCGGGCCCTGTGCCAGGTTCTTCTTTCTGCTGAGCCATATGGTCTCTCCTATTGGTCCTACGTCACGCAGGTTGGGTGGTAGCTCCGGGGTCATTTCCAACCTTGGGGGCCCCTGCTTTAGAAGCACCAAAGTGCCCAGTCAGCAGCAGAGGGCCTGGGACCAGCGGCCATGGTCCCTCCTCTCCCATGACTCTGCGCCCTCTGGTCTCCAGGCTGGAGTGCTGGGAGCCCCAGGACCTGAGCCCATCCCTGCTTCCCCACGCACTGCTCTTCTTTCTTAACCAAACCCCATCTCAGGGCAGCCAAGACTCCAGCAGCGAGCGCCCCTCTCACCCTTCTCTCCCCCTCTGGAGGGCTCCTTTCCTGCCCACAGTTATGTTTCTTTCTCCAGCCAAAGACCAGCACAAAGCCCCAAGATCTGCGGTCCTACCTGTGTGGCCTCCAGCAAGGTCCCCGGTGACCACGCTGGCAGAGCCAGAGAGGGAGGCACTGGCGCGGACGCGGCCAGGCACATGAGTGGAAGGCCTCGCTCCGCGACAGCCCGTGCTGGAGAGGACCTGCGCTCCGGGGACACCAGCCTGGGGTCCTTCCCAAGCAAGGCTGGGGCCCGATTCCCGATTGCAGAACCTACACCTGCCCCACCTCGCTGAGGACCAGGCTGCCGGCAGGGCCAGCCCCACAGAGCAGGGCGCCCACAGTCCTCAGGGAGGCGCTGGGGGTGTGGGGAGACCAGGCAGGGGACCCGACTCCCTCAGAACGGAGGAAGTCGAGTGAATCTGGACAGAATGTAAAGGAAATGAAGCAAAGGTATAAAACTGCGGTGGAGACCAGGAGGGAGAAGAAGCAGACCGCAGTAGGGCTTAACAGGAAAGAACAGGGTGGAACAGAAGAGGCCAGGGCAGAGCAGACGGACGCACAGGCTGGCCAGGGCGGAGCGCAGCGCAGGCAGGGCGGCCGCAGATGGCGCTGCGCAGCTTGCGGTGAGGCCTCCACTCGAGCACTGACCCGGGGCTGCCAAGCGCCACTGCGCGGAAGGTTAAGGAACAGCGAGGCCTTGTCCCGGCCCTCGCGGAGCGCGCTGCCCAAAAGGCGTGTAAACGCGCGCGCCCTGCAGTCGCGGTTACGATCGACGAGCTTCCCGGAAGTGACACGAAAGAAGGCACAGAGGGCTGTGGCCGGGGAAGCGGGAGAGAGTCACGGTCATAATAAAGACCTCGAGAAAGCTGGGACCTTAACCTTGGCCTCCAGCAGCCAGACACTCACAGGCCAGCGAAACAGTGTGTGAGGCGGAGGGAGCCGCGTGCGCAGCAGCCAGGCGGCGGCGGGAGCACGTTTGGCCCACGAAGAGCCGGAGAACGGAGCCTGGAGCGAGACGGCAGAGGCAGACAGATGCTCGGTGTCCCGGGCCCAGGGGAGCCCACAGTCCTTGCAGGTGTGGGGAGAAGTCGGAAGGAGGGCAGCTGCTGCTCCGCTAGTGGCGGGGAGGTCTTTGGGCGCCTGTGGGGTCATCTCCGTGGAAGTGACAGTGGTGGCTTGGAGCAGAGCAGCAGTGGCACCAGAAGGGAGCAATGGCAACACAACAGAAGGGGTTTCCCACATTCAGGACCAGGGGCCGGAGGGGCGCAGGGGCGGTATTTCCTGCACCATGGGATAGAGGGGAGATGGCTGCAAGGGACAGAGTTTACTTCTGAAGATGCTGAGTTTAGGGCTCTGGTGGTGTCACGGAGAGGCCACGCAGGTTCAGAGACCCGGGGCAGGGAGTCGGCAGCACATAGATGCCAAGCAGGGCGTGCGTGTGGTCACAGTGGAGCCATGTGATGCCTGGGATCCGAGAGGTGCTCGCTGCCAGGGCTACTGCAGGGGTTGCTGGGCTGGGGCTGAGGGTCTAGGTGGTGAGATCACTGTGGAGTTTTTGAGTGACATCAGGATTTCGGGTCTAAGGCAAGACAAGGAGCCAGAGGTCCGATCACTGGGAGAGGTAGGAATAGAGAGAGCTCACCTGAGGACCCGGAGATGGAGAGGCCAGAGAAAACAGTGGGCCCTCCGAAAGTCTCAGAGCAAGACAGGCAGGCCAGCAGGACTCATGTCATGGGACATGGCACACACTACCCGCAGGGCAAGGCAGGATCCAGAGGACAGAGGAGGTCACTGACAACAGAGCAGGGAGTGGCAAAGAATTCTAGGCTGATGACAAGCAAGGATGTCATCCCAGATGAGTATGAAATTGGGGGACAGACCCCACACACATTTCACCAGGGACTATCCTGCATGGTGCCAGCTGCTGGAGTACTCCAGCTGGGGACAGGGGCGTGCTGGTGCTGGTGGGTCAGCTGTGTCTCTGCACACACCCGCTTGGCCTCCGGCTCCTGCCTCCCCACATCTGGGCCAGCAGCCTCAGATGTCCCTCTCCCAAGCAAGCCCACACTGCAGAGGGTGCCCCGATGCCCGGCCTGAGCCTCTTCCCTCAGCCAGGCACAGTCAGCAGGCCAGCGCTTGTCACGCCATCCACCGCTGGTGCTCGAGTACAAGTTTCCACACACAACTCGGGACAGCCGCTGCCATCTGGCAGGCGGGCACAGAACCTCCTGCCCACCCCCAGGGTTGTGGTTGGTTTCCCCAGGCACTTTGGTTCTCACTGGGCAGGGAGATATTTGAAAGACACATTCAACTTCAGATCCGACTTTCATTTGCATGAAATGGAAACTGAAACCCTCCCGCTTTCACAATGCAAACCTCCCTCCACCAGCCCTTGAGGGGCAGCATCTTCTGCAAGGCAAAAGGGATTTTCAGCGGGGGATAAGCTCTTGGGGATCCTTCAGAATCAAATGTGGAGCCGTGTTAGTGAGAAGTAAAAAGAACGCGCAGAGGCTTTGCCGAGGTCTGAATTCGATTCTGTTAAAGCGACCCAAGTGACCACCTGCCCAAAGTGCCTACATGGGATAGAAGCCCCTCCCATCTACCCAAGCCAGGCCCCTGGTGCAGGGCGGCCCGGCCCGGGGAGGCTCCCCAACCTCTCAAGATGGCACTGTGGTGGCAGCGGAGGGCTGCTCCTCTTGAGAGCAAAAGACAACACAGAGGCTGTTTGTTTTCTGAGCAGGAAGAAGAGGAACAGCTGCTCTAAGAAGCCACTTGAAAGATAATCAGGCAGCGATGTTGGCAAAACAGCTGTGCGGCAGGCGGAGGGGGGGTGGCCCAAGGGCTGGGGGGAGGGGGAGGCGGAGCTGGGAGCAGAACCACCTGCCTGCCAGGCAGACTGGCGCCTGGTGCCACCACCTGGGAACCACCCCAGCCCAGCCCACATCCCTCAGGATGCAGAGGGAGCTCTGCCTGCTGAGGCTTCTCCCCCTGGGACCAGCGGAATGGTGCTAGGTGTGGCGCTGGATTACACCAGCCCTGAGGAGGCTGAGGCAGGAGGATCGCTGCCTATGTGAGGCCAACTTGCACTCCATTATGAGTTCAAGGCCAGCCTGAACTGTACATAGTGAGACCCTGTCTCAGAAGAAAAAATAAAGTAAAACTTCACCAGGATGGGAAAGACCAGGCTGAATTGCACCTGGACTCTGGGCTGCCCAAGGATAGATATCGATGTGAAGGACACCCTGTCTCCATCCCATTCCCCAGGCCTGACCCCTCCTCCTCATTCCACAGCCAGGCCCGGCCAGGGCCTGCATATCCAACTGTCTAGTGCATGATTAGCCAAACTATGTGGGCCCCACACCTGATGGGGAAAATGGTTTTTTACTCAACCTGGGCTGCCACCCCCTCCTTCCCAGCACCCTGTCTTGCAAGCGCCCAGCCTGGTCCTGGTACTCCCCTCCAACAGCGTTCTCACTGGAGTAAAATATCCTCAGGTCTACCGCCAGCTGCCCTCAGGCCCTGGCATGACCACAACCCCTTCTTTCTGCATGGTTTAATCATCCTTGTAAGAGAAAGGCCATTTTCGTCCCGCCCCGAGTGATGCTTGCAGGCTTCCTGTCCCGAGCATTTACTGTCTGACCCGAGTTTCTCCACCTTTCTTGGAGGAATCCTTTCAGATAACATCTGTCCTCACATTTGCTTTTTCTTGACAGGGCTTAAAGGTCCTTTGACATCACTTCCTGTAGGACAGCTTGTCCCTAAGCCTGTGACCCTGATACAAGAGCCACTGTTGGGGATTCAGAACTGAGAGGAAACCTCAGAGGTCCCTGATCCTATCTGCTGCCCATCTACATCACGAGCAGTGGCCCAGCCTGCAGCTGGGAGGTGTGAGCTCTGCAGGGCTGGACGTGTCCCAGGCACACCAGGGGTTCGGTCCCTGCCTCACTGCCTATGTGAGGCCAACCTGCACTCCACTGTGAGGCCAACCTGCACTCCAACCGCACCCACTCATTCCCGGCAGCCCTGAGATGCTATGGAGCAGGGCAACAGCTGGGACTCCTGGCTGCAGGAGGTCCCTGGGAGCCTTCACGTCCTCAAACAGCAACAGAACCAAGCCCAGCAGGGCGTCAGAGGATGAGGCCCAGGACAAGGAAGCTGTCCCCAGCCTGGAAAACCATTGCAATCCTAGCTTGGAAAGAGGCAGCTTCGGAGAAACCCCAGCAAAGGAAGACGGGCGGTGCCGCTGAGCATGAGCCCGGACCAGGGTCTGGCAAGCGTCTCCTTGTTCAGAACAGGCCAGGGGCTCCGAGGACAGGGTCCTGTCCACCAGGGTCTGGGCCACCAGACACTTCAGGTAGAGACAGCAACTCAGCCAAGTCAGAAAGGGTGACAAGACTTCACTCAGAGGACAGTGCCATTTGTCATTCCAAGTCCCCTCCCCCCCATCCTTCCACACAGCACTGGCTGCATGGATTAAATCTGTGTGAATCTTGGCCTGGCTTCCCCTGGACAGGCGCCTGGGATAGGGCTTTGAGGAAAAGTCGCCCGTTTGAGAGGCAGCTACGGAATCCTCCAATAAGGGGGTGTGGGTGTGAGCAGGACAGAATAAGAAGCCAACCTGGGCTGCTTGAAGACAGGCAGACAGACAAGGTCTATGCCCCACGGGGGCTCATCGGGAGGGATCCAGGCAGCTCCACTTGTCCCAAATCTAGCCACATCCTCAGCCACAGATCTACTGTCCCTGGGAATACCCCTGACCATGGGACAGATGTAGCGTCTATGGAATCCCAGGACCTTGGAGAGGTGCACAAAGAATTCTTGGGGACAGAGGGCATGGCTGCAGACCCCCCCCCCCCGATTGCCCACTACACTGGAGCAGTTTTATTTCTACTTAAAATTTGGGGTCTTGCACTTTTTTGGGGGGTGTGGGTGGGTAATGGGGATCGAACTCAGGGCCTTGTGCTTGCCAGCAAGGCACTTATGCCGCTGAGCTATCTCCCCGGCCCCCTTATAATACTTTCTGAAGAGCTCACTCACTTAAAGGCAAAGGCTCTGTCTACTGATTCTAAGAAGGTACAGCAGACACACGTTCCCTGCTGCCCCTGCTAAGCACAACCCAAAGCCCCATGCATTTTATATAAAACAAACATAGCCGGCTCTATGAGCTGGAAAGAAGGCAGACACGCCAGGGCCCGAGGGACACAGGAGCCGCATGGCAGCGCATTCTTCGGGTGGTCTTTGGGCTCTGCACATCCCAGACTTGGAGCAGAGGAAGCTCCACTGGGTGTAGGTTTTTAAAAAGTCCCAAGTACAGCATACTGTCTTCGGCCAAGGACAGTCTTCAAAGGAACCCAGCAGGGCAGGAGCACTCACTCGGGCCCCACAGGAAATCCTGCTGCTCTCACTCCCAACCTGCCCAGCAGAGGTGATGTGGAGCCTGCGTTTCCATCCTGTTGAGCAGCACAGGGCCCCCATTCTCTCTTCTGGGGCTCAGAGGAGCCTAGGGGAACCACAGCAGGGTGTCAGTGAGGACGCCTGGGATTCCTGTTCCCCCTCTCCCCCCCCCCCCCAGGAGCTGCTTCTCACATATCCAGGGGACGAGGGGAAACCTGGGCCTCCTCCTCCACCTCACACCATCAAGGCAGCATTGTCCCAGCCGTAGCTGGGTGGCATCCCCAATGAGCCAGCCAGACCCAGAGAAGGCTTAGAAGAGCATCGCCCTAAGGAGAGATAAACTGGAACCATTTGGAGGAAGATGGACACACCCAGAGGCCACAGTGGGAAGGGAAATAAATCAGATGCACCTGCTTAAGAATCATGTGACTGGGACTGGTGAGATAGCTCAGCAGTCTAAAGCGCCCACTTAGGCAAACTTAGGCAACTGCATGGATCAAGGTTCAATCCCTGGCACCACATGCTGTGCCAGCCCCACCACCAGGGCAGGCTGAGCCAGCCATAATAAAAAAATAAATAAAAATAAATAAATAAAGTTTAGAAAGACACACAATAGAGAAAAAAAAAAAAAGCAAGATTTGTAAAAAAAAGACCCATGTGATTTCTCTTGTATGTGAAATCCAAATTATAAATAAAGAGCAAAATAAAAGAGAGATAACAGAAAGTAGGGAGATGGATCTTCCTCCACGGGGAAGAGGATTAAGGGAGGAGGGAGGGGGGCAGAGGGGAGGGAAGTGAGTGAAAAAAGGAATTATGATGTAGTGGCGGGTTGATTGACAGCTGGCAGTCGACTTGCTACACCCAGCTGAACTGAGCCAGCGTGGGGCTGGGTACGGGAGGGTCATGGCCAGCAGCACAAGAGGCTGAGCTGGAGAAGAGAGAAGCTGCTGGGAGGACCTGCAGGACCTTGTCATGCTGACTTTTCTGATGAACCCTGCTGCTCTCATCACTGAAGGAGCTCAGGACCTTACTGTTGCTGAGAATGGCTACGGTTCATTTTGGGGGAGCTCTGGACCTCATCTTGAGCATCGTTTCCTGAGGGCAAGATGGTGCACTGCTCAGTCCCATGGAGAAGCCGGTCGCGTTGGCTTTTCTGATGGGAACTCAGCTGTTCTCATCTGTGGAGGAGCTCGGGACCTCACTGTCGCTGCAGATGACCGGGTACTTTCTAGGGAGCTCTGGTGCTTGCCTTGGGCATCGCTTCCTGGCTCCAGGGAAGATCCCTCAGCCCGCTGGCACAGACTTCCCAGTTTCCACCACTGACCTTGAGGCTTTCCCAGCACTGATCCTAGAAGCAGGCCTGCATGAGGCATTGTCATGGGCTCTAGGTCCTCAGCTGGACTCATGCAGGACGCTGCTGTGGGATGCAGGCCCCAGCTGGATTCTTTGGTCACTAGTGTCTGGACAGATTCCCAAACTCTCTTTGCGTATGATTCTTTGGTTGGCAATCAAAAAATAATCTTACAAGATCTGTGCCCTATATCGTATTATTCCCCTTGCAAGACCCCAAACCATGACAGACGTGTAATGTGCAGGTGCCGGCCCCGCACAAGGAATGCCATTGTCACCTACTGAGACACATACAAGATAAATAAGATCAGAATCTCTTAATGTACCAATATCTAGGTCTTAACTTTGAAAACAATATTAATAACCCATTGTGTTAAGAAGAAAGATCTCAAGCCGAATTTTTAAAAAGACCAGTAATACCAACATGGAAATACAAGGATTTGAAAATGACTCAAATTTTTTAAGCAACCATGATAAAAATGCATCCGTAGCAATAATGGACACGCTTGGTTTGAAAGAGAAGGTAGGAGGAGCAAAGACAGGGAAACCATGAGCAGGAGGCGAGTGGAGATCTTAGAACTGAAAAACCCAATGATCAAAATAAAAACCTCAGTGTGGGGGCTCATTAGCAAAAGGGAAGCAGCAGAGGAAAGAATTAGCAAGCCCGAAGGTAGACAGCAGCAATTTTCCAATCTGAAAAGCAAAGAGAAATTGAATTTTGCGAAAAGAACACAGCATCAGAGAGCTGCAAAATTATAACAAAACTGAAACCAAGGGCCCAGGAGACGGCTCCGTGGACTAAGCGCCTGCTTTGGCAAGTGCAGGGGCCAGGGTTGGATTCCCTGGTCCTGCATGCTGTGCCGGCCCCGCCCCCAGGGACCGAGTGTGGGTGTGGTGACACATGCCTGTGATTCTGGCACTGGGGAGGCTGAAGACAGGAGAATCATGAGGAATCTGAGCTGCAGATAGTGAGATCCTGTACCAAACACATAAATGAAAAAAACAAACAAACAAAAGAGCTACTTTTATCCTTTGGGATTCCAGAATGCAGATACAAAGGAGGGAGGGCAGAAATGACATTGAAGCAACACTGGCAGAAATTTTACCCAATACAAATGAATCTCAAATGGGTAAAACTAACAAC
Organism: Capromys pilorides; assembly: GCA_004027915.1. Classification (NCBI taxonomy): domain Eukaryota; kingdom Metazoa; phylum Chordata; class Mammalia; order Rodentia; family Capromyidae; genus Capromys; species Capromys pilorides. Next base: position 7,725 of record PVKN010001239.1, on the reverse strand, counting down.
GCCCAGGCCCAGACTTTTAGGAAGCAAAGGTAAAGAAAGAACTCTTGAAATCATCTAGTGAGAATTTCACCTTCCCTGCAGGGGAAAAACTACAGAAATCAAGGCTGTGTGCTGCCGTGCTGGCCCGGCCCTGAGGCTGAGATGGCGACTGAGACTGGGTGTGGTGCCACCCCCCATCCCAGCTCTTGGGAGGCTGTAAACAGGCAGATCACTACAAGTCCAATCTAGTAGCATGACCCTGAATACCCTGTAGAGCCTTCCCTAAAATACAAAAAAAAATCAAGGCTGCGTTGTAAGGGTGGAGGGGTAGACATACAGACCAATAGAACAGAGCAGAGGACCCACAAAAATAAGGACCCCAAAAAATATGTCACCTGGTTTAACTAAAAGTACAAAGACAATGGAATGGGATAAAGATGATTTTTTTCTGCAAATAGGCCTATAATAATTGGGTAAGACATTCAGCATTCTCACCCACCACCTCAATGAGCTTTGGCCTAAGTCTCAGTACTTACATAAAAACATTCAAAATAAAAAACTAAAACTATTAAGGAAAAAAACAGGCTTTGGGATCTAAGTCTAGGTGCAGAGCTTTTGTGCTTCATAAGTAAACATAATCCATAAAAGGAAAACAGATAAGTTGAACTCCTAAATTAAAGAATATCCTGTAAAACACCCTGTTTGGTGAATTTAAAAGGTAAGGTGTATAGCCAGGCCATGGTGGTGCACGCCTGTAGTTCCAGCACTTGGGAGGCTGAGGCAGGAGGATCAGTGTGAGTTTGAGACCAGCCTGGGCTACGAAAGTGAGCTCAAGGCCAGCCTGAACTTTCTAGCAAGACCCTGTCTCAAAACGACCAAAAAAAAAAGGATAAGGTGTACAGTGGTGGCAGAAAATACGCACCAATCATACATTCCAAAAAGGGCACATTGTATCTGGAAGGTTTCAAGAACTCTCAATAATATTTTTTAAAAAAGGAACTCTGAATAATAAAAAAATTCTATTTTAAAATGGGCCAAAGACATGAAGAGATCTATCACCAAGCAAGGCATACACGTGGCAGCTGGACACACAAAAGGACAGGAACTATTCAAGAAATGCAGATTAAACCTGTGAGGAGAGACCACCGCACACCTATCGGAATGGCGGAAATAAAAAGCACCAATGACACCAAACACTGAGGAGCACAGAGAGAAACCGCGTCGCTCCTGCGTTGCTCACGAGCATCAGAGAAGACAGCCACCAAGGAGAGCGGCTCAGCGGGTCCCTGCGAGATGGAACCATATGATCCAGCAATTGTTCTCCAGGCGCGGGTCCCAGACACAGGAAAGCTTATTTTCACACAAAAACCTGTGCAGGAATGTTTAGTGTGCTTTATTAACCAAAAGCTAGAAGCAGCCCAGATGCCCTTCCGTGGCGATGGTTAAACAAACTGTGCCACGTTGGCACCGTGGAATACTACTCGGCAGTTAGAAGGGGAAAGGGATGGGTGTGCGCACAGCCCCGAGGCGTTGCCAGAGAACCAGGCTGAGCGAAAAAGGCAGCCGCCGAGGTGGCCTGCTGTCTGGTTCTGTCTAGGCGACTGTCTCAAAACGACAAAACTACCCATGTGGAGAGCAGATTCCTGGTCGCTCATGGCCAGCGACAGGGACAAAGGGTGGAGGGGGGTTGTAAAAGAATGAGAGGGGGGGCCGGCGAGATGGTTCAGTGGTCTAAAGCGCCTACTTAGGAGGGCTCAGGCAACTGCGGGGACTGCAGTTCGATCCCCGGCACCACATGCTGCGCCAGCCCCACCACCAGGGCAGGCTGAGCCAGCCACAAAATGAATAAATAAAGAAACAAACAAACACAACAAGCAAACAAATAAATAAAATTTAAAAAAAAAAAAAAAAGAATGAGAGGCATGAGCCTCATTCCTAGGCAAGTCCTGCGTCAGCGCCAATGTCAATACTCTGATTATGACACTATACTAATTTTGCAAGGTGTTACCATGAAGGGAAGCCAAACGAAGTATCCACAGGAGGTGTCAAGTTACCCACTAGTGGGCTAGCCTCCAAGCTGACTGTATCAACTTAGTTAAAATGCAAATTAAAGGGACAGCCAGATAGCTCTGTGGAATAAAGCACCTGCTTAGGCAGACGCAGTGCCTGGGGTTCAATCCCTGGCTTTGCAGTGCCGGCCCTGCCCCCGAGGCACAGTGAGAGGGCAATTGAGACTGGGCGTGGTGGTGCACACCTATAGTCCCAGCTCTTGGGAGGCTGAAAGCAGGAGGATCATTATCAGTCCAATCTGTGCAGTGAGACCCTATAGACCTTGTACTAAATACAAAAAAACAACAACAAAAATGCAAACCAAAAGTGAGCATGGTGACAAGCACCTGCAATCCCAGCACTGGGGAAGCTGAGACAGGAGGATCACTACAAGTCTGAGCTGGGTAGCACCAAATAAATAAAGATTTAAAAAAAAATAAAATAAAATGTAGGGCCTACCAAATAGTTCACTGGACTAAAGCACCTGCGTAGGCAGAGTACAGGGGCTGGGGTTTGATCCCTGGCACCACAAGCCATGCCGGCTCTGCCCTTGGAGCACACTGAGTCAGTGACTGAGACTGGGCGTGGTGGCACACGCCTGTAATGCCAGCTCCTGGCAGGCCAAAAATGGGAGGATCACTATGAGCCTGATGTGTATAGTGAGACCCTGTAGACCCTGTACTAACTACAAAACAAAACAAGAATTAAACAAAAATAAAATAAAATGCAAACCATTTAAAGTTTAGAGATAGGGTCCCTAATTAAATAGTACTGTTGCTCTGTAGCTGCGAGTCTATGGAATTTGTGGGTTGAATTCCAGGATTGAAAGACACAGACTAGGAGTTATCCTTAAGACTTAAGGAATCCAGGAGTGAGGGGTCAGGAAGAGAAACAGGCCCCAGTGACAAGTCCCCGGAAGCTGGGACAACTGTGATTCCGTCTTGTGGTGCCAGCTCTCAGAATGACAGTTTCTTTCCACCCGTCTCTATTTCTTCTCTCCTACCTCAAGTGTGCCTAGGCTCACAGATCTTCTGCCTCCCGCCTCCTTCTCCTTCTCTTCCTCCCATCTTTCCTTCCCGTCATCTTTGTCTTCCCTTTTGTCTATTTTTTCTTCTTCCTCCTGCGTGATTTTTTCTCCTCTTCTTTTCTTGTCTTTTTTCTCTTTTCCATTCCATCCCTCTGCCTCCTTTTCTCCTCCCCTCTTGAGACGCCCCAAGCTTGCACACATGAATTTTTCAGAGGCTGGGAACTCAGGGTGACTTATAGAAAGGGCTCTGGCAGACTGTTGTCAGCCGGCCATCTCAGCCACCAGCAGCGGGTGATAGATGGCGGAAATACATTACGGGGCTGTCCTACTGACAGCAGCTAAGGTAATATGTCAAGGTACCAGCCCTGCGATGATGAAGATCCATCGTAGATCAGAACACCATCGTGCTGATTACACTCTAGCCCAGAGTGTCAGGATATGCGGGGGCGTGATGGACGGCGGGAGCTGTCACTGCACTGATGGCCCATTCCCAGCACACGCTTCCTTCCCCGGCTATGATTTAGGGCCAGAGCCCAGACTCCCCCAGAGATGCACACACAGCAAAAGTGGGCGCTTTCCCTTCTACTCTGGGCAGAAGTTTAGGGAAAGAAACACGGGGAGAATGTCCTCAAGGTCAAGGGCGTGGGAGTCAGATCTGGCTTCAGATTCTGGTTCTTTATCTTAAGAGATGCATGCCCTTAGGGGAGATCTTGCTCCTTCCTGAAGCCGTTGCCCTATCTGTAAAAATAAGGGTGATAAGCAGGGCCTCCTGGGGTGCAAGCCAGGCCTGCCTAAAGGGATGCAGATAAGCTGTGCACCGTGAATGCAGCAAGAGTCGCAGCCTGTCCTTCTGCACCAGCCTTCCACGACCCCGCAGAGGCTCGGGGCATCTTTTCCCCACACCTTCGTCTGCCCCTCTTCCCTTCCTGAAGTTCCCCGGTGTACAGTTCCTGAGGGCACCACATGTCCTTCAGTCCCTCTGCCCAGCAGTCCTTCACCCCATGCACTCTTCACTTCACCAATAAGTCCTGAGCTCCCACTAGAGGCCGGACCCTGCCCTGGGCCCTGGGGTTCTGAAGTGGACGGGACGCATGAGCACCTCTGTCAGCAAGGGCCAGGTCAAGCTTCCTGTTGATCAGCCTGTCGGTTCACAAGCAGCAGCCTGGTAAGCACCAAAGGCCCTGTGAGCTCAGCGCTGACTCAGACAGACTAGAACAGGGTTGTGACTGTTCCTTACGAGGTTAAAAGGAATCAGAGCACATGGCTCTTGAAGGGGCTGTCACTGCTACCATCATTATCATTATCTTAAAAACTCAAGTGGGGTCTTATTGTTTTACTTGGCATCTCTTTGGCTTGCACTAAAATTAAACATTCTATCCTATGGTAACCATTTGCAATGTCTCTCTTTTGGGTGGAGGTGAGTACCAGGATTCGAACTCATGACCTCACGCTTGCCAGGCAGGTGCTATGCTGCTGAGCTATCTCCCCCGGCCCTGCAATGTCTTATTTTGTTAATATTCTTTAGTGCTTTTCTTGCTGGGATGTTTGTCATTTTCCTTTCAACACTAAGATCTCTTTATATATTAATGTGACTAGCTTTTTGCCCTATCTTTTGCAAATGTTTCTCAATTTGTCATAGACTATTGTGTGGACAATTCTGTTAACAATTTTTCCTTGGTGCCTTCTTTCGATTTTTTTTTTTTTTTTTTTTTTTTTCTTTTGGTGTTTGGAATCAAACTCAGAACCTCACAGTCACCAGGCAGGTACTGTGCCACTGAGCTACACCCCAACTCCTTGGTGCTTTCTTAAATTATCCTTAAGCTTAAAACAGGTATTACCCTAAGATCACTTAAATGTGTACCTGGTTTTGCCTATTGTCATGGGATTTATTATGTTTAACGCTATAAGGCATCCAGAGTTTACTTAGTAAAGATCTAAGATGATTGTATTCCAAACAATCAGTTGGCTTCCTCAGCACCGTGTGTTCCAACCCTTTCCTGTTGGCTGAAAATGCCTGTTTGGTGTCACTTTCAAGGCCAGGCTACGACTCTGCAGTCACTCGGGTGCCACGGATGCTGGAGGGCCCTTGAGCCAGCCCACACAGCAGAGATGCTACAGCTTTAAAACATCTGAACGTGTGCTGAAGGAAATCCTGTCTTCTTGTTCTTGCAGAAATTCCTTAGCTATTTTTAACTTGTTATTCTTCCAGATACACTGTAGGCTTGTATGTCCAATGACCAAAAGTTTCCGTTGAAATTTTAATTAGATTTTTCTATATCAGTGTATTAATTCAGGAAAAATTAGCATCCTTTGATGGTTTCTTTCCCCCAACCAAGAGCATGTTTTAATCTTCTCTTTCACAAAACTAATAAAATTCTGTGGTTTTCTTCAGGACCGTCCCACACGATTCTCACCGAGGTAGGTTAGAGTTCTGTTTGCTTTTACTTTCAGAGAGGTTACTGTGGACACAGAAGAAAGATCTTGGTTTTTCTAGGTTTATTCTGTGTAGCAGGGAGGAGAATGTATTCTCTGCCCTTGTGTCAAGTGATTATTCACAAGAAAGTCAGATATGGGAACAACACAGACTCTGCTCCCAGAACCCAGCTGTCCCCTCACAGTGGCTTGGGCAAGCCAGGGGTCACCAGGGGCCTCATCAGAGGGAGGCAGTGGGCATGAGATGCAGCCCAAGGTGCAGACAGCAGAGAAGATGGAGGCATCGAAGACCGTGGGAAGCCAGGCATGACAGGGAGTCACCCGCGGCAGCTTCGGAGAGAGACGAGGCCAAGAGGGAGCGTCCAGGAAATGCTGTGTGCCACAGAATGTGTGAAGCCGAGCATGCAGCCCTTCTAAGAACAGCCACACTTGGGCCAGCGAGATAGCTCAGAGGCATAAGCACCTGCCCAGCAAGCGCCAAGTCCTGAGTTTGATCCCCAGCACTGCCATATCTGTGATCAGCATCCATGTCATCATTAAAAGAGTGAAATCAACCATACAGCACCCCACCATTTTTAGGGTGACCACTTTATCAAGTTCTTTCATCCATTCTAAAAGTTTTTCTGTTGCTTCTTGTTTTCTGTTTGTGTGATTCTATGCCCTAAAGCTAATCATAGTTTCCTCTTCTTTTCAACCATTATGTGTGGTTTTCTGTCGATTTAAGAAATTTTGCATTAGCTACAGGTTTCAAGAATTTTTTTTTTTTTTTTAATATTATGGCCGGCTGGCTCAGCCTGCCCTGAGGATGGGGCTGGTGCAGCATGTGGTACCGGGGATCAAACCGTAGTCCCTGCCATTGCCTAAGCATGCCTAAGCATGCCTAAGCAGGCACTTTAGACCGCTGAGCTATCTCGCTGGCCCTCAAGAAAATGTTTTTAAAGGATATTTATTTCAGAGGATATCTTTGTCTTACTCCTTTTTAAATATAGGATTTGTGGGATTGGAGAGATAGCTCGGGAGTCTAAGCACCTGCCTGGCAAGCATAAGGACTCAGGTTTGATCCCCACTACTACATGTTGTGCCACCCCAGAACCCCCACAGCTCTGTACAGGCCCGGGTGATACACGCCTGTAATCCCAGTGCAAGGGAGGATGAGACAGGAGGATCACTAGGAGTCCACAAGCTGCATAGAGAGACTCTATATCCAATAAATAAATAAAAGATTAAAATAGAATTTGTTATATCAGGTTAGAGGAAAATCTTTTATTCTTAGGATTTTTTAGAGGTGTGTGGGTAGGGGGGCAGTATGTTGTTTTTCCTCAAGAATGGCATCACCATGGTCATTTCTGAGGGAGACAGAGGCATTTCCGTGACAACTGCTGCCATCGCCACTTTGGACTGCTGGCAAGGGACACAGCACAAGCAGCTGGTCCACATGGAGACCCTGCTCATGGCGACAGGTCTCGCAGGGGAGGCTGCCGGAAGCAGTGGGCCAGGCTGTGGCTTCGTCCCTTGTGGCGGGAAGTGGAAGCCGACGCTGCTGCTTCTCTCCTGAACCCTAGAAAGGCCGCCTGCCCAGGCACTTTGGTTCTGAGGAACCCAGATATTTACTCAACCGGTTCTGGGCAAGAAATGCCAAGGTCTTGGGCAGATTAGGAAGCTGATGTTGGCACCACAGGCTGGCAGGGGTCCAGACCAGGAAACACAAGAAATAATCGGCATTGAAGGAGGCAGATCATGCCACCACCCCTGGCATGATCATCCCATGTGCCAGGCATGTGCTAGTCGCCACACAGACCTGCACAGTTACCACATGCGTGTCCATGAGAAGTACATCTAGGAAGGAGCTGCCGCTCTGTGCGCCTCCTTGGAGCGTGCTCTCCTTTCCCTCCTTCCTCTCCTCCTCTCCTCTGCTGCCTCCCAGTCTTCTCTCTCCCTCCCTTCCTCTTCCTCACTTCTCCAAGCCTGAACTCCATCAGTTCTCTACTCATGTTCTTCTCTTCTCTTTTCTGCTCTTTCTTAGGCCCTTCTCCATCCTTCCTTCTCCCTTCCCTCTCCCCTCCCAGCTCGTCCTCTGTCCGTCCCTCTCTGCCTCTGGGTCTCTGTCTCTTTTCTTCTCCCTGTCTCCTTCTCTCTCTCCTGGGTCTTTCTTTCTCCTCACTGTCTGTCTGTCTGTCTGTCTGTCTGTCTGTCTGTCTGTCTGTCTGTCTCTGTCACTCTGTCTCTATCTCTGTCTC
>PVKN010001238.1:0-54873 GCA_004027915.1 Capromys pilorides | reverse complement strand
CTGAATTCTACAAGAAATCTACAGAAGACATAATCCCAATACTCCTCAAATTCTTCAGTGAAATTGAAAAGGAAACAATCCTCCCAAAATCATTTCTAGAGAAATGATTATAAGTATTATACTGATACCAAAACCAGAGAAAGATGCAGCTAAAAAAGAGAACTACAGGCCAATTTCTCTCATGAACATAGATGCAAAAATCCTCAATAAAATCCTCATCAATAGAATACAGCAAATCATAATGAAGATTATATACCATGACCAGGTAGGATTCATCCCATGGATGCAAGAATGGTTTAATGTATGCAAATCTATATATGTAATACACTATATCAATAGAGCCAAAGCCAAAATCACATGATTGTCTCGATTGATGCAGAAAAGGCTTTTGACAAAGTCTAACATTCATTCAGGTTCAATTCATTCAGGTCCTACAGAAAATTGGAATAGAGGGCCTCTTCTTCAATCTGATAACAGCCATTTATGACAATCCAATGGTGAACATAGTTCTAAATGGGGAAAAGCTAAAGTCTTTTACTCTCAGATCTGGTACAAGACAAGGATGGCCCCTATCGCCAATCCTATTCAATAAAGTTCTGGAATCATTAGCTACAGCCATTAGACAAGAGAGAGAAATAAAAGGAATAACAATAGGTAAAGAAAGAGTTAAACTATCATTACTTGCAGATGACATGATAATGTACTTGGAAGACCCAAAAAACTCCACCAAAAGCTACTAGAATTAATACACAAATTCAATAGCATATCAGGATACAAAGTCAACACCCAAAAGTCAATAGCATTTCACTACATAGATAACAAACACACTGAGAGAGAAATTAGAGAAACAATACCTGTTACAATAGCACCAAACGGGGCGGTGGGGGGGAATATTTAGGAACTAACCTAACTAGAGAAGTAAAAGATCTATTCAATGAAAACTACAGTACTCTGAAAAAAGAGATTCTAGAGGATTTCAGAAAATGGAAAGATGTTCCCTGCTCCTGGATAGGAAGAACTAACATTGTGAAGATGGCCATACTCCCTAAATTGTTATACAGATTTAATGCAATCCCTATCAAAATACAATCAACATACCTCTCAGACCTGGAGAAATCATTCCTAATATTTATTTGGAACCATAAAAGACCTAGAATAGCAAAAACAATCCTGGGCAACAAAAATAAGGCAGGAGGCATTACAATTCCTGACCTAAAGTTATACTACAGAGCTACCATGATAAAATCAGTATAGCATTGGCAAAAAAAATAGACCTGAGAGTCAATGGAATGGATTAGAAGATACAGAAGCAAATGCAAACAAACTCAGCCACCTTATTTTTGACAAAGGGGCTAAACATGTTTATTGGAAGAAAGGTAGCCTCTTTAACAAATGGTGCTGGAAAAACTGGCTCTCCACATGCCAAAAACTAAAACCTGATCCAGGTGTATCGCCATGCACTAAACTAAAGTCAAAATGGATTAAAGATCTAAATACTAAAAGAGAAACACTAAACCTCCTGGAAGAGAAAGTCAGAGGGAATCTTGAAGACATCGGGATAGGCAAAGAGTTCATGGACAAAAATCAAAATGCATGTTTAACACTTGAAACAATCAACAACTGGGACCTCTTCCAGCTGAGAAGTTTTAGCATGTCAAAAGAAATTACCCACAGAGTGAAAAGACAACCCACAAATTTTGAAAAGATTTTAGCTAAGAAGTATTCAGACAAAGGTCTTCTATCTAGAATTTATAGAGGACTAAAAAACATTAGGTTCCCAAATTTCAAAGACCCAATCCAGAAATGGGCATCTGAGATGAACACACACTTCTCAGAGAAAGAAATTCAAGAAGCCTACAAATATATGAAGAAAGGCTCCACATCACTAGCCATCCGTGAAATGCAAATTAAAACAACACTTAGATACCATCTCACCCCAGATAGAATGGCTGTCATAAAGAAATCAACCAACAACAAATGTTGGAGAGGCTGTGGGGAAAAAGGAACCCTTCTCCACTGCTGGTGGGAATGCAGACTGGTGCAACCATTATGGAAAGCAGTGTGGAGACTCTTTAAAAAACTAGAACTGGAAATCCCATTCAATCTAGCTATCCCCCTACTGGAATTTTCCCAGAAGAACTGAAAACATCATACCATAGTGACATCTGTGCACCTATGTTCATAGCAGCACAATTTGTGATAGCCAAATCTTGGAAACAACCAAAATGCCCATCATCTGAAGAATGGTTGAAAAAGAAGTGGCATTTTTATACAATGGAATATTACTCAGCTATAAAGAATAATAGGGGTCAGGGAAATAGCTCTGTGGCACAAGTGCCTGACTGGCAAGTGCAAGGTCATGAGTTTGAACCCTGGTCCTGGGGGGAAAAATAAAGAATGATAAACTAGAAGACTTCATATATAAGTGGATATATTTTGAACATATACTCATAAGTGAAATGAACTAGACCTACATGTGTAAATATCATACAGTCTAGCATAAGAACTCAAAAGAAGAAATAAAAATGGAAAGGCAAAACACAGCTGAATGTAAACCAAGGACTTAAACATTAAGCAATGAAGAAAATCTTTTCTGCAAACAGAAAAGATAGGAAACATGGAAGGAGCAAAACCATGCACTTATATACAGGATAATGGTCCTAAGAACCACCAAAATATTTTTCACAGTGAGGATAGCAGTGGGTAACACTAAAATTATGCTTGGAATGCCTGTCATTCTTGTCTTTTAGATTTGTGCTGCTTCTAATGTAACTTCAGTTACTGCTATACTCTCTCTCAAGTAGATGATTGGCTTACAAAAAAACAAAAAAGGATATTAAATGTGAGTAAGAGACTAGGAAAAATGCTGTAGGTTCGACCGGCTACAATTTTATATATACTTAGATTTCTAAATGTCTATGTAAAAATGTGTAACTGCTTTTATCACACTGTATAGCGATTTATTAGAATATCAATGATTGATGGAAAATACTGATTCCAAGCTAAGTGCAAGATGTTTGATATTCAGAAATACAGTGATGTTAAGCTCAAGTACCTATGTCATAGAGTAATAGTATCATGAAGTTTCTCTTCTCGAGGGTTAAGAATGTCAGTTTACAGACTAAGAATTAGAGAAAAAGAAGCACTACAAGGATTGCCTATATTTTGGTCCTAGCCCCTCAAGGTCAGTGAGGACTCAGGACAGAAGAGAACTGTTACTGTGCTGTAACAATTTATAACAGTGGTTTCCAAAATTTTCTGTTCAAGGAGATTTTGGGACCACAGAGAAAAGGGATTGATGATATATAGTGTGCCCAAAGAGAGTAACCTAGAGAGAAAACATTCTCTCAGGCTTTCACAGAGAGCAAACTGGTCAAGCAATGGTCGTGACTCATCCAGATGGCTGACACTGACAACAGTTCTACAAAGTACTGTACATGATTTCAAAGTTAATCCTGAGGGGATTTAACTGACCTTGGGAGATACAAAAGTTACATGTATTGTTATGCAGGTCTTGCTTTAACTTGCCCTTAACCACCCAGCAGAAAAGTTTAACCATGTGGCCTAAAACATAAAGCTAGAGTAGTATGCTGAGCTGTAAAAGGCTTAAATCAACAGCTTCCAACATTGCCAGTTCTGCCAATAATTCATTGTGATTATGGAATACTGGACTATGTATACAACTACTTTCTTAGTTCAATAAGAAGAAATTTTTGTACCGATATTGATTAGAAAAATTATGTCTACACCCTGTGCTCTGTCTAACTAATAGGAGGACAACAATATGCATTGTATCAATTATTGGGAATGTACTATCGTGTTTTTGAAAATGTCACATAAAAAATAAATAAATGATTTAAATTGAAAAAAAAGGCAGTGAACTGAACTGTCCTTTGCTTTAAAAGGAAGCATTACTTTCTTTATACTGAACAGTAAATAAATTTGCCCTTCACTCCAGAGGAAAGCAATAGCAGCATCTTCCAAGGCTGTATATTGTTCCAACATCTTTGAAAAGAACCTGGACATGCAGAAATGTAAAAGATCTATGGAGAATTGTCTGTTAACTGATGTATAAATCACTTGGAAAAAAAATGTACTAGAAACCGGATCTATGGGCCATAACATTGGCAAGTCAGTAGCACCACTTGTCCAGATTTTTACAAAACTAGTGTCCAGAGGTTTTGTTTTCACTGGTGTGTGTTAGAGGCCCAAGCCAAAAGCCAAAATCACCTAGCTTCCCAGAAGCCTCTAAGTGATTCATTGTACCTTAACTAATGGTTAACTTGTAACACCTACTTGAACCGAATCGGGGTGGTACTGGGTATTGAAGGTCCATCTGAGAACTGTTACCAATAGCATAAAACCAGAACTGTAGGATGCTGTTGGGTCTCCTGGAGAAGCTTGGTTTTCCTGATAAGATCTGTTTTTCCTGATGTGAGCTCTGTTTTTCTCATTGTTGGGGGAGCTTGAGTCCTTACTGTCACTGAGGGTGGCTGCTGTTCTTTTCACGGGAGCTCTGGTCCTTACATTGAATGCTGCTTCCTGGCTCCAGTGCAGATCCCTCAGCCTGCTGGCACAGATCCTTCATCTTGCTGGCACAGACTTTCTAGCTTCCACCACTAACCTTTCCCAGAGCAGATCCTTGATACAGATTTGCATAAGACGTTGTGGGCTCTAGGCCTCCAGCCGCACTCATGCAAGATAGTGTCATGGGGTCCAGGCCCTTAGCTGGATTCTTTGGGTCTCTCATACACAGACAGGTCACTTGCACTCTTCTGTATTTGACTCTAGGTAAATACTATAAAAGAATTCTATAAATTATGTCCTATAATAAATCTATTCCCTTGCAAACCCTGACTACAATGAGATTCTAATGTAGAAGATGAGGTGAAATACTTCGTAAACTTTGCTGTGTATTTGAACTTCTTGGGATTCATATTCAGAGCAGTTTCTGGTTCACTTGGTCTGGAGCGGCACCAAGACTCAGCTCCTGACAAGCCCTCCCTCCAGTGTTCCCTGGTGGTGTCATCCACTTTGAGCACAAAGTTTTGGTTCAGTGGGTATAGACTTCGTCGTATAATCTGCGTCTAGCGCTAGGATTATATACTTGAGGCTTTGTATGCATGTTCAGGCATTTATTATATGTGAAAGGAGCAGGAAGGCTGATTCTGAAATATGGTTCTTGCAATAAGAGCGAGACCTATCCTTTCCAGGGCCACACAAGTGCACTGGCCATTGAAACCATGAGACTTCCTGTTTAGGCAGAGCACAGCTGCCTGGCATGCCATGCTGGCCCCACCCTCAGGGCACAATGAGACGGCTATTGGGACTGGGCATATTGGTGCATGCCTGTAATCTCAGCACTTGGGGGGCTGAAAACAGGAGAATCACTACAAGTCTGATCTATGTAGTGAGATCCTGTAGACCCTGTACTAAATACATTAAAAAAAAATTATAAGATCTTTGAGAAATACTTCAGGATGTTAAAAAAAAATTAAAGCACAGGCCTTCATGCCTAACAACATTACCCCACGTCTTACATGCTCACATGTTGATGGTGGCAACTGAGGAAAATGTACAAATTTGGATCCAAGTGTCAGGGAAATAAAAAGTAAAATCTTGTCCTGCTGGAGTAAAAAAGTTTCATCCAATAGGAACACACCCCTCAAGTAATCAATTTGTTTTTATTTCTCCTTCTCTTGGGAGTATTATTTCTCCCTCCTCCTCTTCCTCCTTGTCTCCTGGTTTAATTTTTCCAAAGATCCTGACACCATGGACCTCAGTAACAGCAGAGCTGGCATCTGGTCCCTTCCACCTCTGTGTGGCACTGGCAGTGAGCAGGAGGACAACATCCTCTTCCAGGACCGGTGCTGCCCATCAGCAGGCCTGCCCTTGCCTAGCTTGAATGAATATCCTCTGGGCTACACAAGACCTTCATTTGTTTTCCAGAATAAACTGAAGACTCCTAGATGGGAGGTAGATGCTAGGAAGCATCGGGGGCATACAGAGACATGCCTGTTAAATATTGATTCTACTGTTGACCCTGGGCCAGGTAGATCTGGTGCCTACTTCTTTGACATGCCTCCTTAACCAAGTTAATACCCATCCACCCGCTGGCTATCTCTGGGAATGTTTTAGAAATACCACTTTCCAGTGATGAGATAGGTCATCCTTTCCCACAGGGCCTGGTTTCTCTAATGCAGGTCTGCTGAAATTGAAACCAAAGGTCTTTGCTTTTCCTGATCTTTGTGTTTCTCACATCCATCAGAAAAAGAACAATGCCAAGGTGAAGTACTCACAGCTGAGGAAGGAAGATTGCTGCTGGTTAGCTGAGTGGAAAGAAAACACTGGGCTTCTTTTGCATCAGCTGTGAAATTGACATCTACGCAGGTGTTATTCAATATATCTTTATGATGTGCTATTATGTGCTTAGGTGCTAGGCATCCAAACTAAATAAAACCTTGGCTCTGCCCTTGAAGATCTTACAAGCTCCAAGCCTGGGTTAATGGTTTTCTAAGTCTGGGCCAAGTTGTTTAAATATTTAAATAGAATACATCTATTTGCTTATTGAGAAAAGTGGACATTTTGTCTTCCAAGGCTGGGAGAGGCTGGGTGGTTAAAAGTAGCAGGGCCGGGGGAGGTCCTTCAGCCTGTGCAATCCTTGTAAAAAGTCATAATGTCCACAAAGCATGAGAGTAGAGTCTTCAGCCCATATCTCATAGGAAACATTACCCATAATGCTCCCTGGATGCCCATCCTACACAGGCCTACAGTGGCAGAAGGAGTCATGGAAACCACCCAATGTTCTCCATCAGTGAATTTCTTTTCTTTTTTTAAACTTTATTTATGTTATGGCCGCTCAGCCTGCTCTGAGGGTGGGGCTGGTGCAGCATGTGGTGCCGGGGAGCAAACCATGGTCCCTGTGGTTGCCTAAGCTTGCCTAAGCAGGTGCTTTAGACCACTGAGTGAATTTCTTCAGCCAGGAATGGCATCCTGCAAGAGAGTCCCTGCTCCTTTCTGTCCTAAATTCCCTCTTATGACTGTAAAACTGAAAACTCATACATATATCAAGAACCAAGCAAGTAACATAGAGTCATGAGACAGAAGGGACTATAAGAACTGCATATATTTTAAAGTTATTCAAATTCAAAAGCAAAATCAATGACACTGCTTGTACTGTTTCCTCAGTAACAATTCACACCAGGTCTTAAGACAGCTTCATTATTTCCATCCATGTCAGTTTAGGCACATCACTTTGTTTCTTTTAGCATTTCATCTCCTTAACAGTTTTTTTTTTTTTTAAGTTTATTTTATTTTATTTTATTTATTTATTTATTTTTTTGGTGGGACTGGGGTTTGAACTCACAACCTTGCATCTGCCAGGCAGGCACTGTGCCACAGAGCTATCTCCCCAGCCCCCTATTTTATTTTTTTTAAACCTCATTTATTTATTTGTGTTCTGGCTGGCTCAGCCTGCCCTGGGGGTGGGGCTGGCGCAGCATGTGGTGCCGGGGATCGAACCGCAGTCCCTGTGGCTGCCTAAGCAGGCGCTTTAGACCACTGAGCCATCTCGCCGGCCCCACATCTCCTTAACAGTTAAAAAGAGACAATAATACCCATCCTGCATATGTTACCAGGTGGTTATGGTAATTTAATTATCCAATATCTATAAAGCATTTTAAAACTATAAATCATTACAAAACTTTAAGCAATTTAACCAATATCAAGCTTTCCTTATCTCCACATGTTTAATTTATATTCTGTCTCTCTTGGAACTTTGAGACGTGCATTCCGATCTGTTTTCCAGAATTGGAAAACTTATCGTATTTGTTGGAAAAGGTACTCCTCTCCTGCTCCTAACTTGTTGAAAGTATGACAATGTGAGAGTTAATTTGCCTGTAGCAAATCAAACCTACAAATATTTACTAGTTGCTGAACTTGGCCTCCTAGGAGATATGAGAGAGAGAGAGAGAGAGAGGTATAGGATCCACTTTAGCATTAACAGAGCAAATTGCCTGGCTGCACCACAGTACCCATACATAAGCCAGAGAAGGGCATGAACACCCTAAGCTCCCTGGCCCCCTCCAATGCTCTCAGTACACCCGGAGCTTTACTTCAAATACAAGAAACAGCTGGTGTTTGTGATTTAAAGCTCAACACAAAGAGCAGAGAGAATGTATTTTATAAGCTGCCTAGGTTGGCAAAATTCCAGAGTTCATCAAGCAGAAGATACGATGATGGTGATGATGATCTTAAAAAATGATTCCATAGAGTTGGTCTTTACATAGTAATAGATGTGCAGTCTATGTGGGAGACTCCAGAGTGGGGACATCTCAATTCCACCTAAAATAGATTTATATCAAGAACTTCCCAGGGCCTATGAATCTCAGAAACAATCCCATATTGCTTGAAAGGTTTGTGCTCAGAGGCCGATCCTTGAGGCTCTCAGGCTGTGGTCTCTTGTTTCAATCTTATACAGGGGCATTGGTATCTATATAACACAGGAAAGGTCTCCACAAAGGTAATATTCAAAATCCAAATAATGTTAAAAATGACAAATATCCAGTTAATGTTTTCCTATAAACTATCAAAATCTTTGCTATGAATTTCATAGCAAGTAAAGGAAAGGGAAAAGACCAACAACCTGATTGACGGATGAATTTCCATCACTCAGTGAGAATAATACTTTTAATATGTACTGAATGGTTCTATAGTCAGCTAAGATACTGAGTACTTTAATGTATTAGGGCACTTAGTTCTCTTGATAAGTCATTGCTGATGTTGTCATTATTTTCAAAGATAGGAAGGGCTGTGGGTTTAGCCCAGGAACAGAGCACTTGCCTAGCATCTTCAAAACCCTGGCTTTAACCCCTGGCACCATCTATACACAAAGGAAGGAAACAGATTCCTAGAAGTAACAGCATGGTGCAAGGTCACACAGCTAAAGGAAAAGGTGAGCCACTCTGCTGCTACCCACAGCCTGTGGTCCTGAGGACAGAGTGGAGACGGTTGGGTATCCAGACCACTGCAGTGCAGGCAGTGACCTTCATGTCAAGTAGGTAGCATGTAGACAGCAGCTAATGCCATCCACAGCTGGAGACAGTCTTCCTCACACTGTCAGCTGTTGTGCAGAGTTCTTCTTTCAGCCCAGAAGAACCAGGGAGAAGACTTAAAGATGGTTCAGAGAATCCCATGCCCAGTACTGCAATCGTTGAATCATAAGGTACATATTTTAGAAAACAGTGTGAAACTATTTTCCAAAGTGGTTTACTAACTTACCTCCCCACTAATAATGTATGAGACCCTGTCACCCACATCCTATCTATCTACACATACATTTTTAATATGTGTAATTCAATGAGTATAAAATGGGTCTCACTGGTCTTGTTTTGTGTGTCCCCCATAATAATAATTTTTCATGCATATTATCTTTATGCAGTTATCATGTATAACTGCTTTCTCTTATGTGAAGTGATTTTTTTTTTTTTTCTGGTTCAAGGGATTGAACTCAGGACCTTGTGCTTGCCAGGCAAGCTCTTATTCTACTGAGCTACCTCCCTAGCCCCTCTTATGTGAAATGATTGTTCATATATCATGCCTATTTTTCTATTGGGTTATTTGCTCTTGAATTGATTTGTAGCTCTTCCTACATTCTTTTGTCTGTGGTATGTATTACAAACATTGCAAATATCTCTTCCAACTAACATGTTTTCTCACTTTCTTTAGGGTAGCTTTTAATGAACTGAGATTCTTGATTTTATCATAGTCACAGGTAACATTTCTTTTTTTTTGGTCTTTCTGAGACAGGGTCTTGCTATGTAATTCTTGAATTCACTTTAAAGTCTAGGCTGGCCTCAACCTCACAACTATTCTCCTGCCTCTGCCTCCTGAAAACTGGGATTACAGGCATGTCTCACCATGCCCAGCTACATTCCTTTTTCTATGGCTTATGTTTTTGATTGCATTTTGTTTCTTGTTGTTTTTTTGTACCAGGGATTGAACTCAGGACCTTATACTTGCCAGGCAGGCACTTATGACACTGAACTATCTCCCTGGCCCCTGGCCCATGGTTTCCTATGTGTTAAGAAATCCTTGCCTCAAGCAATACAAAGGATTGTCTCAATCTGAGAGCAGAGGTCACAAATGGAGCCAGGTTTCAGGGAAATCAGAGGCAAGCACTGTTACACCTATCAAGGCATTATCTTAACAATGTGGGGCAGCCGTGACTAGCCAGCACAAGTGACCAGTTGGCTGGCTGGCAGGTGTGTTGTGGTTATGGAACTAGATTTATCATGCTATTAGAACTGGGTGCCATTGAAAATTCTAATCATAGACTGTAATTAACTTTCCTTGCTCTGACGCCTGCTCACCAAGCAACCTTCTGATTATAATTTGGCTTCCCATGTACCTTTCCTACAGGGAGAGAATGTACTGAGAATGTACTGTTCAGGCTGACGTGAGGATCCAACCCATTAAACAGTTACATGCCATGATGTAAATTAATAAATTCGTATTCTGATTATATCATCCACCTCATCTGGGCTCTGAAGGCGTGAGTCAGCATCCCCAGGACTAATCAACATGGACAATGAGAATATCAAGCCTCTGGGCTGAAAACCTCAAATCTAGACCCAAAACAGAGTGAAATCACCAAGGTAACATTGCCCTGGAGGCCCCTGGACCTGATGAAGAAGGCCAAGCTACACGCATGTGGTCTGGACAGGGATTACAATTGACTTCTGACATTATTAAGAGCTGCATATTCAAACCCAGCGCTTGGTCCCATTCTGGTGAAGGCAAAGAATAGAGCACAATCATGAGACTTGGTTCGAATATTTATTCGTTTATAAGCACACACCAGATGCTGCACAAATCCTAAGCAGAAGGTTAAGATTTATAGACATCCCTGAAAAAAAGAAGAAAAAGAAAAAGAAAAAAAAGGACAGATGGTAGGTGCTGAGGAGAAATGGTGGAAGGAATATCTGACTGATGAAATATTGAGGTTCAAGATACACAATAGAGGAAGGTAATTTTAAAGGCTAAAAAAAAGCAAATGCAGGGTACAGCAGAGCACAAATAGGAATGTGCCAAGGCTGTGAGACTGTCCAGACCAGCAGAGATTTAGGGTCTGTGGGGTGAGGACCAGATCTGCAGAGTGAGTTCAAAAGGCAAAGTGGAGATGGGCCTATTAAGACAGATGGGGAAAATTGGGCAACCTTACTATGCAGCCCATCATTTCCTCTGTGATCCCAGGTGAGCAGCGACTACAGTGACACTAATGTTCCTGTGGGATCCCAGCTACACTGGATAAAGAGAAGAAAGTGGTAAGAAAGGTAGTATCAGGACATTCTTAGCCTAGTGACAGGAAGAGAGCTTCTACTTTGCATTCAGGCCAAAAATGTAGGGTGTGGTGGGGGCTGTCCCACACTGGTGACCATACAGGATTTCTACTCAAAGACAAATATGTTCCTGAGGTTCCTGTGGTGGTGCACAACTCATAATCTTACCTACTCAGGAAGCAAAACAGGAGGGTCACTCAAGCCCAGGGATTCAAGGCAGCCTGGGCAACAGAATGAGACCCTCATCCCAGAAAGAAAAGGAAAAGTGAAGTCTAGAAAGAGTGAGCTAAATTAAAGGAAGGTCTCTGTGTCATTTTCATGACCCAACTAAAGTTAAGTGTTGTCTCATGCAATGTCTTCCCTGGGCCCTGCAAGAGCCAGAGGGCTCTGGCTTGGCTACAAGTAGAGGAGTCTATAGAACCACTAGAGATGTTCTTTAGTTCTAAAAATGAGGTAGGGCTGTGTCACCTGGGAAGGGACAACCCTGACTGTGTAGCCTGCCCAACTAGCTGTGTGGAAGGAGGGCTACAGCAAAGGCTCAGGAAAGCAGTAGGTCCAAATTGGGCAGGCTAGCGAAGTGCAAGAACTCTGGGGGCAGCCCGGCTGTGCTCTTCAAACCAGAAGTCTGCTTGAGCATGAAACTATGAGCTCCTTTAATAGCAGGCTCAGTAAGTGTGTACATGGATACATATCAACATAGACAGATGGCCCCTTCATTAGTAGAGATTGTCCCGCACATGCTCCATGATGGTCTTCAGCCCCAACCAGGTCTCCTCTGCAGTAGGGATGATTTGGTTGGCAGGCAGGAGGAAACCATAACGCCCTGTATCTCTCAACTCAAATGTGAATGCGTACTTAATGCCGTTGTCATATGCCCAGTCAATGCTGCTCCCACTGGCAGGATCTGTAAGGGAGAAGAGCAGATTTGATTTCAACTCAGATCCCTTTGGGGTATCAGGAAGTCTGCCTGCCTAGGCTTCCTTAACAATCAAGAGTTCTTCCTATAAGTCACTGGAAACATGAACTCCATCCGTACACCTCTGGCCCCCTGCACCAGGAGAGTTGGCATCCATACCCAAGCAAGACACCTGAAATCCCTACTCCCACCTCACCACTAACTCAGGGGGCAGTACTGCAGGTCATTCAAGAGTAGTATACAATCTCAGAGAGAGACCAAAGGCCTGTCTCCTGGAATCCACGTCCTTGTGAAGTCCTCTTCCACATGCGAGAGGACTGGCCTCCCCTGCATGCCTAATGGATAGTTCAGAGATGGAGCTGTCATGAAAGACACTCTAGCTTCTGCTTTGGTCACTCTTGGTTCCCTCAGTCTGGAGAAAGACAGCCACCATGTTGTAAGAGTACTCAAGGGGTACATATGGTGAAGGACTATGATTGCTTGCCCCTAATGAGCATGAACTCAAATACAAATACCTCAAAGGCAAATACGAACTCACTAGGCACCCAGTAAGTCACCTGACCAGCAGGTCTTCCAGCCCTGCTATATCTATAGCTACTGTACTCCTGCAGGACATCATGACTGTAACCTCACATGAACCCTTCGGCCAGAGCCACCAGCCAACTGAGCTGCTCCAGAATTCCTGATCCCCAGAAACACAGTAAAAAAGTAAATGTCTATTGTGCTAAATTGCTAAACTTTGAGATTTGATATACAGCAAGAGATAACTGATGCACAGAGAGAAGGAAGCACACTGCCAAAAGGCTGGAGGGAGGTAGCCAGGTAGAGTGGTGGGTACCTGTAATTCTATCACTTTGGGAAGCTGAAGCAGGAGGAGCTGAAGTTCAAGCCCACAGGGAGTGAGTTAGTGACTTAGCAAGACACTGTCTGAACATAAGAGATAATAAAGCCCTAAGGATATAGCTCAAGGAGAAGGCGTTGGGTTCAATCCCAAGCACCACACAATTTTTTAAAAGGTCTCTAGAGTGGCAAGAGGCCTATTTTACTCCTCTTTCTCTATCAAACTCTATACTAGAGTAGAAAATGGTGAAAAAGACAAAAGTAGGTGATCTTGAATCTTAAATAATAATTGTGTCAATAGGAACTATTATTTATTCAGCATCTACCACAAACCAATCATTACATAAGAAACTTTTTTTTTTTTGGTGGTGCCAGGGATTGAACCCAAAACCTTGCATTTGCCAGGCAAGCACTTACTCCACTGAGCTATCTCCCCAGCACATTAGGAACTTCATATTGATGATCTTATATGCATTCAAAAACAAGAGAGAAGCTGGGCATAGTGGCACACACCTGTAATCAGAGCACTCAGGAGGCTGAGGCAAGAAGAATGCCCAGTTTGAGGCCAACCTGGACTAATGAGTCCAAGGCCAGGCTGAACAACAGCAAGACCCTGTCTCAAAAACAAGAGCCAAAATAAAACAAAAACCAGGAAAACAGGTATTACTGTTCTTGTTTTACAGATGAGAAAATCTAGACTTGAAATGGGTAGTTCTTTCTTTATTTATTTATTTGTTTGTTTGCTTGTTGTGTTTGTTTGTTTCTTTATTCATTTTGTGGCTGGCTCAGCCTGCCCTGGTGGTGGCACTGGCGCAGCACGTGGTGCCGGGGATCGAACCGCAGTCCCCGCAGTTGCCTGAGCCCTCCCAAGCAGGCGCTTTAGACTGCTGAACCATCTCGCCCGCCCCAAAATGGGTAGTTCTTTTAAGGAAATGCAGACAGAAAATGGCAGAACTAGAGCTCAAATCCACATCTAAGCTTTTCTCAATTGACCTAAGGTCCATTCCACATCCTTTTTTTTTTTTTTTTTTTTTTGTATTTTTAGATGAGGGTCTACAGGGTGTTCAGGGTCTCACTACTAGATCAGACTGATAGTGATCTGCCTCTTTACAGCCCCCAAGAGCTGGGATTACAGGCATGCGCCACCATGCCCAGTCTCAATTGCCTTCTCAGTGTGCCTCGAGGGTGAAGCCTGTACAGCAGGCCTGGGGATTGAACCCCTAGCCTCTGAGCCTGCTTGCAGGCACTTTAATCCACTGAGCTATTTGGCTGGCCCCCCATCCCACATCATAATGCATCTGTTAAATGAAGATATGAGCTGCCATTGTTCCCAAGAGTTGCTTCTCAGGATAGCATGATGATTTTTCTAGGGCTGCTGCCTCCTGAGAGCTGGTAGGCCCTGAGGGTACGTAACAGGCTCTGCTGATCTCACTGAAGTCTTGTATGATTCCCATAGCTATTCTCCACCCAGAGGAAAAGCTTCAGCTAGAACAGATGATGGCAGAAGTTTCTAGAGGTGCCTTACTGTGGCAAACTCAAGTTCAGTATTTCCGAACACACTTAAGATCTTGAAAGGAGGCAAAAAGGCATCCTTTTAGCAGTCAGTGATGTAATTTGAATTTACTTCATTTAGATCCTTGCTCAACACTCACTTTCTGTTTTCTGTTAACACTCACAGGAACATACTGCCAGCACTGTTTTACATATTATAACTTCCAGTTAACAACTGAAGATTATCCCTTAGTATAAAGATCTACCACCTTCACTGAAAAAGCAGTGTGGTATTTCTACAAATGCACCGTGCATTTCTGTCTAGCACTCTCCTGGTGTATATTTTCAATGCTCACCAGTCTTCTGTAATGATAAATAGTGCTGTAATGAATATCTTTAATGCTGATGATTGGGCTGGCCAAATAGCTCAGTGGATTAAAGTGCCTGCAAGGGCTGGGGAGATAGCTCTGAGGCACAAGTGCCTGCCTGGCAAGTGCAAGGTCATGAGTTTGAACCCTGGTACAGCAAAACAAAACAAAAAAAAAGTGCCTGCAAGCAGGTGCAGGGGCTCAGATTCCAGGCCCACCTTGCCGGCCCCACTCCCAGGGTGCACTAAGAAGGCAATTGAGACTGGGTGTGGTGGCACGCTCCTGTAATCGCAACACTTGGAAGGCTGTAAACAGGTGGATCACTATAAGTCCAATCTAGTAGTGAGACCCTGAGCACCCTGTAATCCCTTCCCTAAAAATACAACAGAACAAAACAAACACTGATGTACCAGTCAGATGAACACAAAGAACTTATTTCTAAGCCTACAGTTGACCAGAATCAGCAAAAGGAAGGAGAAAGAATTGCTAGGGGCAGCTGTCCTGAAAAGAAGACAGTTGACCCCTGATGGTCTGACTAAACAAGGACACAAAAAGAGAAGCAGAGGGGCTGATGAGATAGCTCAGTGGACTAAGTGCCTGCTTAGGCAAATGCAGGAACCTTAGTTTGATTCCCAGTACCACACACCATGCCAGCCCCACCCCTACGGACAGAAAGAGAGAGCTGGGGCTTTAGCAGAGGGGTCCAATAGAACAATCCTAGGTCTTCAGGATATAGTGACTAATGTCCAAAAAGCCACTCAGTCCCAAAGAAAGGAGTTCAAATCTCTTCCATGTGCTGTTTTTAAGAAGCAGGAAAGTGTGGAGCCCATCTTAGAATCATTTTCATGTAGTGATTAATCTAAGAAAAGTCTGGTACTTGAAAAGATAAATGTGATCTATTTACATAGCACATCCCAGATTCCTGGGGTCAGGTAGAGTACTATTATTATAAAAATTTGATTGCTGTTTTGGAGAGCAGGGAGGACAGAAGACAGGCTCTTGAAAGAGGTAGGAAATGCTACAGCTTCTGGATGCACCCAAGAGAGTCTTCTCTCTTCTGCAGGGGCACCTGCTGAGGATCCCTTAGTTTGGGCCCAGCTCATGCCGAGCAGAAAAGAGTGCTTGATGTGGGAGGGAAAGGCCATTCTTTTTTATTTATTTATTTGTTTGTTTTGATGTACCAGGGACTGAACTCAGTACCTTGCACTTGCCAGGCTAGCATTTATTTCACTGAGCTATCTCCCTGGCCCTGGAAAGGGCATTCTTTAAACTGGTGCTTGGCCCAAAAGCCAGGATCTTGCTGACCCAAGAAGCTCTTTAGGAAAACCCCTCATGGGCTCCTATTGAGCCCCTGCTCCCTTTGGTCCCTGGCTTGGTTTTGATTAGTTAGGCAGAGGGTGGAGAAAGTCTCCAGCTGTGACCTCTGAAGAGTTCCCATTTAATACCACTAGTAGCAATAAACCATGAATAATTAATGAATCGTTACTGCAATTAGCAACCCAAATACCAGCATCATGCTAACTACTTCATGTAGCGCGGTGAAACAGAGATGAGGGTGGTAAGATCAGAGCCCAGAGGTGCACCCAGGAGATGGGCTGGAGATTGCCTCAGAAGAGCAGATCTGACAGGAAAGCTGCAGAGACAGAACCAGTAGTAAACTCCAGGACTGAAGAGAAAATGAAACGCCAGCATCTGCAGGGTCTCTGACATTGCCCAGTGAGCAGAACACGACAGTGCCTACTGAAAGGTACTGTACTAAGGGTGACAGGGACCCTCCAGGGCTAGGGCTGAGCTTCCCATGTTCATACATGGAATATGGTATTTTTCCCAATGGAAAAATCTGAAGACAGACTCTCAGAATAAGAGAACCAGCAGCTTCTCACAGCAATCAAGCACATGATTCAGATGAAGCATTTCATTGAGAGAACAAATAAAAGGTATTTCTACAAGGTGAGGTTATGGATGGTGAACCTCAAGACCATATATGGATCATATATGGATCTCAGTAGTTTTTGTTTTTAGATATGTTCTCACCAAGTGGCTAAGTTGCATAAGTGCTTATCAACTTGCGTTCTTCCTGCCTCAGCCTCCCAGAGTGCTAGGATTTGGGGTGGGTTTTTGTTTGTTTTTTCTAGATACTAATCATTGCTGAGAGGATCCCAACCAACCCTTGTTCATTTCTGACAGGAAGGTGATGGAGGAGTCTCCCTCACACCACAAGCACCACTATCCATCTGTCAAGGTAAAGACTCATTTGACAAAACCTAACCCATCAAGCTGGGTGTGGTGGCACATGCCTGTAATCCCAGCACTTGGGAGGCTGAGGCAGGAGGATTAGTGCAAGTTTGAGACCAGCCTGGGCTACAAACTGAGCTCAAGGCCAGCCTGCACTGCATAGCCAGACCCTGTCTCAAAAAGACAAAAAAAAAAAAAAAAAAATCTAACCCATCAAAGAAGTGACAAACAGCACAAGAGTCAGAGAGACTGCTGTAGCTGTAGTCCCACAGACTTGCCATAAATTCTGTCTATCATGAGCCACGGAAAAGCAGTCAGACAACAGCTTCAGGATTCTCACACTTCATTATGAGGCCCTTTCTAAACACTGATTCACACAGTGAGTACTCACACATGGTGGTGCACATCGGGCCCACTTCGTACTCAGTACCTGACAGAGAAGCCAGGGCTTTGGCCGCACGCCTCGCTACCTCATCCTGGGAAAGGAAAGGACAGAGTGAGAGGAATGAATTCTGGAGGCTTCCACTCTTCATCTCTCCTACGCTGGGGCTTAGGGAGAGTCCTAGCCCTACCCTCAGTTTCCCCTGCTGGTCTCTCCTTCCTTCTCACCTAACCAGACCCAAGGCCCGATAGAGGCAACGCAGGTCATCCCACACTTCCCCTGTCTACTTTCCCTGTTCCTACACCCACTTTGGGGGCGATGAGCGATACATGCTCCAAAAGCAGGTATGATACACAGTCAAACTGGAAGAACTGCTTTGAGCACACCTCAAAGGGCTGGTGAGCTCACTCTGCCCTGTTAGGAATCTAGTAAGTCCCCATTTTCCTATATCCTCAAGGAGGGAGCTGCCATACTGAGGACCAGGAGGGAAGACCAAGCATGTTCCTGAAAAAACCCTTGAGGAGCTGGTGGGTCCATCCAGACAGGGCAGCCATAGATCTGAGGGCCAGAAGGTTTGTGGCCTGGCTTTGACCTGGGCAGAGCAGTGTCCTTCAGCAGCCTTCATAGAGGCAGCAGCCTGCAGTCACCTGACATATGCCAGCCCTGCTCCACCTCAGTCCACTTTTAAGTAACTCCTCATGGAACTTGACACAGAGCACCTCCTCCTTAACCAAAATGACAGTTCTTTCCCTTTGCGCACCACAGTGCCAACCACAGTCCTTGGTGAATAGAGGGACTGTGACGTGACCCAGCTGGGAAAAAAAGTGAGAAGGCAAGGCACTATCACAGTTGGTCTAGGATTAAGAGACACTGTCTTTCTCCTGTCACCAGTATGTGTGACCGTACGCCCATCCCAAAGGAGAGGGAGGGAATTCTTGACCCCTGACAACACCCAACCTGTTCCTAGATTTTCCCTACAGTTGTAGATGGGTACCCTGGCAGCGTCTGGAAGTCAAGCCGGCCTGGTCCAGGTGGAAGTTGGTTGTCACTCACCAGCTCCTTGGGGTGTGGGGCCTTCTTGACTGTGTACCCATAGGGATACATCAGCAGCTGTGAGTAGCTGTGCAGGTCAATGAAACATTTGAAATTCCCGTGTTTTTGAATGAAATCCACTACCGATTTCACCTCCACTTCAGAATGGACATGTGGGCCATGGTACACTTCAGAGCAAGGGTTATCACTGCTTCCTTTTCCTGTTGGGGTCAGTCCAACCAGAAACAGTAACCCACGGGCCAAGATGATGTAACTGAGGGCATTTAACCCTGAGGAGCAGCTGGACAACATGCAGGCTACTGGCAGAGGTCCCCAGAAGCCTGTCCATGCTATGAACAGACTGAGTAAGGGAACAGAGAGGGAAGTAGGGGTGTTAGATCTACCACAGCTAGGAAAAGAAATTATTGAGATTTTTGTTTCTTTTCTTTCTTTTTTTTTTTTTTTTTGGCCGTATAAGGGATTAAACCCAAAGACACTCTACCACTGGGCTATACCCCAGCACTACTTTATTATTATTATTATTATTATTATTATTATTATTCTAAGAAAGGATCTCAATAAATTGCCCAAACAGAATTTGAATGTGTTGTCCTCGCACTTCAGCCTCGCTCAGTGTTGGAATTAGAGCTGTGCACCACCATATCCAGCTTGCTGGGACTTCTTTAAATAGGTAGAGTTGACCTTATATTGTGCCAATAGTGGTTGTCATAAATAATTAATAGCATGTTTGAAAATGAGTTGTAATTAACAAGTATTTTAGACAATTAATATGAATACCAATAAATAATGAAAATGACTCAATTTATTCTAGTGTCAACTTACTCTCTCGGTTCAGATCGTAATACCAGCTACTGCCAAAAGTAATCTATTGTTCTGGCTAAAGTGTCTTGATTATTTAACAGGTGTTTAGAAATATCATCTTCTGTATTCACAATACAGCTACCTAAGCTATCTGGTATGTGTGTGTGATCACATCAGTTACAGAACTATGCCTTAACTTTGATGTCCTCAGCCTCCACACTCATGTCAGCTCCTTAGACTGGCACTAAGGATGCACAAAGGCCTGGATTTGATCTTCAGCACCACAATAAATAAATACAAAATATTTATTAATCACAATACTAACATAGCTATCATCATGATGCAAAGATACTCTGTCCTACCATTCTTTCAGGTGGACAGGAATTATTGAGTTGTTCCCATTCAAAATTACAATAAAGGCTGGGCATGGTGGCATGATCCTGCAATCCCAGTACTCTGTAGCTTGAAGCAGGAAGATCACCACTTGTTTGAGGCCAGCCTGGGTTACGTAAGCAAATTTAAGGTCAGCCTACATTACATAATGAGAGCCCATCTCAAAACAAACAATGTAAAACAAAACAAAAAACAGAATTCTAAACAGATGGGGGACACTGATGCAACTGCTTTAAAAAAAAGTACAATAAAAAAATTTTTAAAGAAACAAAACAAAGCAAATTTGTATAGCCTAAATGATGTCCCTAATTCTCTCAGTGAGTAGAGCAGTGAAGACAGAAGAAACTTGCTCCCTCCCTGCCTGCCAGCTCAGGGAACAGGATGATAGGCTCGCCCAGGGCAGCAGAATCTGAAACTGCCTCCCCCTCCTACCCCTCACCTACCTGCAAAACTCGCATTCCAGTTTCTGTTTGGGTCAGTGCCAACGCAAAGGCTTCCGCGATTCAGGGACCGGGTCTTCCTCCACAGCCGGTTCTAAACAAATCATAAAACGCCCAGAGGTGAATCAGGACTCGGGGGCAGTAAAAGATTTTTCTGAGTGCTAAGATGGAGACAAGCACAAGAGTTGGGAAGAGCTGCTTGCGGGCCTGCCTGGGCAGTTTGTTCTCATCCCTCAGTGAGAGAAGAGCCCACCATTATGGCTGTAAGAGAAGGACTCCCCCAAAACACCCTTTTAGAACTAAGGGCGTAAGGATTAGGCCAGTGGTGAAGAAGCACACAGACCCCTTTCTGCCAGCACGCAGGCCAAGTCTCCCCAGCAGCGCAGCATCAGATAACAATTATTTTTTCTAACTTAAAACCTCAGTATTCAGATTTAATTGCGCTGTTGTCTTTTTGCGATAAATAAGTGAGCTTTGGGTTGCAGTGTGGACGCACGGTCTGGGGAAGGTTGATCATCACAGAACGAAGCTGATTCCCAATGGAATGCGCTGAACAATTGCGGGCTTTAGGAGAAGCAGGGCCAGTGGTCATCGTGGGCCTTGAGGATCGCTGATGTACTTGAAGTACACAGGACATATTTTATTCTATCCTTTAAAAATCCACCTGAGGCCGGCGAGATGGCTCAGCGGTCTAAAGTGCCTGGTTAGGAATGCTTAAGCAACCACAGGAACCATGGCTCAATGCGGCACCACATGCCTCACCCCCAGGGCAGGCTGAGCTGGCCATAATATAAAAAAGTAAAATAAGTAAACAAAATAAAATAAAAATCCACCTGAATCCAGGCATGCTCCAGCTTGGGGAATAATGGAGCAAATTAAATGGCACAACTAAAAAGCCATTAGCCAAATTCAGAATGCGAGACATTATACAGAAACTTACTTGGTTTCTCCAACAAATGAGTGACATTTTAAAAAGATGTGTGTGGGGGTGCTGGTGTTGACTGAAAGAGACTGAGAGACCCAGCAGCCAGTCTTAGCACATAACCTTGTCAGAGCCCAACTTCACCAAATCCACTCTGGAGAGACATTTTTAAGATAATTGGGGGTGTTACATGATATTAAAAAACATCCATTAATTTTTCAAAGGTGACAGAGGCGTAGTAGATTTGAGGTTGTTATCAGTATTATCATCAGCTAGAGCTGCATACTAAGGTAGTTTTGGGTAAAATAGCATGACGTCTGGGATTTGCTTTAAAATACATCAAGAAAGGATTGTGTGGGAGAGAAAAAAATGAATAAGGTTGGTAAAATGATGATAATCGTTCAAGACCCATAATAGAGAGTTCCTGAGACTATTTTCTCCAGAAACGAACAACAACAACAACAAAAAAAACCCAACTCCCTGCTGATTCTCAGCTCAAAGAATGACTAGAAAATGAAATCCCAAGGAAGCTCATAATATGCATATTGGTGGAAGCTCTCGCCAAAGGCACCAGCGAGGCAGGAAATTCAACAAAGACATTTCACACCAAGCCTCGCCTATTCAGGATTACTCACTTTGGTTTGCGTGTACACATATCCATCAGGATTGGCCACAGGCAATAAGAAAATATCCAATTTCTTCAAGATGGAGGTGACAGTCCGATCCTTCCCATATTCAGATACAATCTAAGCAGATACAAAGTGCTTGTCAGCTACATCACACCAGGCTGGCTGGGTCACTGGGTCTAAGTTCCCAGAGATCCCCTATACCTGCCAAGAGTGACAGCTTCTACAATAGTCTCCACCCTTGACACCTCCCTGTTATCCCTAGGTGTGTGGCTCTCTTTAGAGCTCCGTGAGTACCTCAAACCCTGGGGACACAGCTGTAAGACAACAGCAACCTCAGTGAGTCCTGAGGTTGCTTCGTTCATTCCTTCCAGCAGTGAGAAGTCATCCATCCTCTCCATGCAGGCTTTTTTCCTTTCAATAAAAGCTTAAAAATGGACTGTTTCAAAGGCTCTGACATTCCTGGGGGCCTCGCAAGGATCAGAAAGGGCTGAGGGGGACGTCGGGTGCTAATGGTGCTCTCTCCCTTTGCATGATCCGTTACAGATCAGTGTCTTAGGTCCACCTCTCTAGCTCGTGAGCTTGCTCATTGCCACTTTGTGACAGCCACAGGGAGCTGACCAGGAAGTTTTGACCATTTACTTCGCCAATCAGGAAAGATTCCAGCCTCCTGGGTCTGTGCAGAGTGGCTTCTCACCTTGTAGCCTAGTTCCAGCCACATGGGACTTTGCAGCCCCTTCCCCCCAAGGCCCACCAGCCCACCAGAGTCCCTGGCTAATACCGGGCGACATGACCTTCCTCGCTGTCCAGATGGCAGTAGCTTGTGAGATCCACTCTCGAGAATGAATGCCTGCATTCAGCCAAATGGCTGGCCGCCGTTTGCCTCCTCCCGTGCTGAACTGAAGAAGGAAAAAAGGCTGGAAAATGACCCACCTGCCCATGCCTCTGCTTACCTCTCTTCTCCCTGGCTCACTCCTATTCATTTAATTCATTTAAGAATTCAGAGACCAAATGTTCCTGAGGGCACCATCTATTTATTGGGTTTATCCGTGACCAGGGAGCTTAATTGGTTGGCTGCAGTTCCGGGCAGCCTGAATCTCTCCAGCATTGGGAGCAAGTGGGAAGGAGAAACAATTGTTATTGTGGATTAGAATGCTGCTGCGATTAGAGATAATAGTATGTCTCTTGAAAGACCTCAAATGGTATCCCAATAGAGACAGACACAAAGTGCATGAACCAGGCTGTTTTGCTGATGCAATAAATGAATTCGGTTTTAAATTAGGAGGAAGAGCGCTTCACTATAGCTCTTTGTAAATGGCAGTAATGAATTCTAACTCCAGCTCTAGCATAGTGTTGGGGCCCCTTGGGTCAGAGCTTGGTGCTAATGAAGCCAAGGTCTCCATCAGATGGGCAAATAATCTAAACATAATTATTTTAAAGCAACCAGCCCAGTGGCAGTCTCCTCTCCTGCTGGTAATTTGCTATAAACTTGGGTTCGGTGGAGTTTCTCTGAAGCAAAGGCTTTGGCAAATTCTTAACTCAATCAATTGTTCCATGGTTTATATGCTCAGATTCCTTTTTATTTGCTTGGCTGGATTATTGTCCTCATTCTCTATCTCTTTTGCCAATATGGACCTGAATCAGTTGGAAATATCTGGAAATTGCCAGAGATATAGCTCAGCAACACAATGCCTGCCTGGCAAGCACAAGGCCCTGAGTTCAATTCCCAGTATCAAAAAGAAAAAAGAGAAAGAAAAAAAAGAAACATCTGGAAATTAAGGTTTGTATAGCCAGGACTCAGAGCTGGGTTTAACATTTCATCAGAATGTTATCAGTACGTGTATCTAAAATGTACTATAATATTAATTGATTTTTAAAAAGAAAAAAAAATTGACCATGAAATTAGCTTCCTAGGTAGCTTTGCCAGGAAATAGCCTTAAAAGCAAAATAGATTAGAAGGCTATCCCAACTTCTCATGCCACTAACAGCGGGAATGCTGCAGCTAGAACTCCAGCATTCTAATTGCCTGTTGTCAGGCTCTTCTTTCCTCCAAGCAGGGAATGAGATTGCTCCTTCTAGCAGCCCTACTGTGTGCAAAGCAGAAGGGCCCCTCAGATCAAATCTGAGCCATGAAAGATGTCTCCCAGCCTCACTCTCCACCCTGAAGTCAGACACAGAACAGCTGCCTCCCCCATGGTCTGAGGCTGAGTCCTGAACACCCAGAGCCCCGGAGCCTCACCTTCAGTACATACATCGGCCGCTTTTCAAACGTCTGTCCAATCTTCACCCTGCTTGCAAGCTTAGGAAAATTGGTGGCAATGCTGTCCATCTCATGGTAAATCTGAAACATAAAAAATGAACCCACAGGCCATTTTAAAATTCGTTTAGCTCTGAGTAGGTATCTGAACTTTGCCTTATTGGTCTTCATGATTTCTTTTTTCTGGGCCCCTAATCTTGAAGTTGATCATATTTTTTTTAAATGTTTGTGTTCCTTTATTTTGATTTGTTATTATTATTTTTTTATATTATGGCCAGCTCAGCCTGCCCTTGGGGTGGCACTGGCACAGCATATGGTGTTGGGGATCAAACTGTGGTCCCTGTGGTTGCCTAAGCTTGCCTAAGCAGGCGCTTTAGACTGCTGAGCCATCTCGTCAGCCCCTGAAGTTGATCATATTAAGGCACGATTGTTACAAAGAACTGATGAAGAGTCTAACTTTTACGACTTTCTACAGAATAACGTATTTCACTTGTCCACAGAATAATCCACTTAGCTTCAGTAGAAAGACTGACACAGATGTTCCTCCAAAGTATGATCCTTCATAACACTCTGAGCTGAGGCTGTCAGAACAGCACCGCTCAAACAAGCCCCTTGGCAAGAAGACTCCCCAAACCTTTGGGGACCACTTTCCACATCAGCAAAAAGAACCAAGCATTCACCAGGTACCTATATGTACTACCAAACAAATATATTATGAATATTATGAAACAAAAAAGACAGAAATGGCTATATTATACATGAATATAAGCAGGAGGTGTAATAGTTACTTCCTCCATCTCATGGGCAGTCAATCTTATGTTATGGGCACCCCACTTTGAAGGTGATTTTTCTAAAAGCTTTATTGGAACAAGTCATGAGAAATCATAAAAGAATATTCCCAATTGCTTTCAGGGGGTAAGGAAAGACTGATTTGAATAGAGTTTACTCATTTTAGTTTCTCTAATCATTTGAAGACTAAAAGAAGGAAATAAATAAAATTGTTTAATCCTTATGATTACAAGAAGGAGCTCTATACAGAAGGAAAATTGCAATCAATCAATATATGGTAAAATCAAGCTTACAGTCTTAAAATCAAGCCTTGTTACACTGGCAGTCAATGTGGCAGACTGAGCAGAAGCATGAAGCCACCCTCAAGGACACAGACAAGCCAGATACAGCACAGTGAAGGTGAGCCTCAGGCAGGTAGAGGCTCACAGAGGGGAAACGGCAGGTGCCAGCAATCAAGAGGGCCCTAATTCATAGGGAAGAGGGCAGCAGAGGAAGCTTTAAGTGATAAGGGTTTAGGACACAGCGCGGAGCAAAGAGCTAGAAGTGAAAGTTGGAAACTGGCTAATCTGGCCACAGAAAGGGCTTAGAAACTCTCCTCTACCCACTGATCCTAGATTGGAGGAAAACAGGGGGATTTCCTGAGCCATGTGAGGACAGTCATCTAGGAAAAGTTAATGATTTTAATACTTTTTATGTATTTAGTACAGGATCTACAGTGTCTCACTACATAGATCGGACATGGAGTGATCTTCCTGTTTTTTTTTTTTTGTTTTTTCTTGTATTTTTTTAGGGAAGAGTCTACAGGGTATTCAGGGTCTCACTACTAGATTGGACTCCTAGTGATCCTCCTGTTTTCAGCCTCCCAAACACTGGGATTATAGGCACGTGCCACCAAACCTAGTTTCATTCACTATCTCAGCAAGCCCTAGGGATGGGGCTGGCATGGCAGGCTGGGGATCAAACTCTGGACCCTGTATCTGCCTTAGCAGGCATTTTAATCTGCTGAGCTATCTGGCCAGCCTTTAGAAAAAGTTAAAGCACTAAGCTGTGTCCACAGATTGGTCCAAATCCCAAAGGCCAGCCACTGTTGCAACACACAAGAGGACCTGGAACCAGAGAACCTGGCAGACACACATGAAGTCTCCACAAGACACTGAGAGAACCTCTGTGGTTATAGGATATGTTTTTATTCTTCAAAAAACAGAAAATGAAAAGTTAGGAGGGAGATGGCACACCAATCTATGACGAAAGGCCTCCCAAGGATCCAGAAAAGCTGGAATCTGGCCTGCAAAGGGCACCTAAAATCAGAAAAACTAGGAATGAGTGGATGAGAAAATAAGGCTAAGCCACGCATGGTGGTGCACGCCTATAATTCCAGCACTTGGGAGGTTAAGACAGGAGGATCGATGTGAGCTCAAGACCAGCCTGAGCTACAAAAGTGAGTACAAGGCCAGCCTGAACTGTATAGGAAGACCCTGTCTCAAAAAGACAAAAAAAAAAAAAAAAAAAAAAGAAAGAAAGAAAATAAGGCTAGGACAGCCAGCAGGTGACGCCCTGTGAGTCCTTGGGTGACATTTGCCACTGGTTAGCTCAGCTGGGAAGTGCCTTACAGTAATGGGCTAACATCATAGGTTTGATCCCTATGCCAGTCCTGGGCTCTGTTTTCGCCCATGGCCTGAAAATGAACCCCTAACATTATCCAGCTGTTTTGCAGATGTCTGACGTTCATCTCAAGAGAGATCAAGGGACAGTGCAGTTGGAGTGTACACAATAAACAAAGCTACTGATAATCATAGAAAAGAAGTGGAAATAGTTGGTCAACCATTGAAAATAATTCTTCATCTAGAAAAAAAAGCATATGTCTCATGAAAAGCATGCCAGGAACAGTCTGTTTATACATAAATAATGACATATATGAGGGTAGATGAGGGAGAATACTGTTTTAGATTTAAGCCTTAAGCTTGCAAGAAGGAGCTATACACAGAAGGGAAATTGCAATCAGTACAGAATAAAATCAAGTTTACAGAGTTTATCTGAGCTAGTAGATGAGGGAAATCCTGGGGGTCATAAGAGAATTATACTATTTATGATGTAGCTTCATCCAATAATCCCTCTTGATTTCTCAAGTTCCAGTAATATATGAAATTATTTTGCTCCAAGTTTTCACTAGAAAGTTTGGCTTATCTTAAAAGTCAGTCATCTATTAAAGTGGTTTCCAACTGAATGCCATACAAAAAATGTATTATGGAACAAATATACATTATAAGAAGTCATGATAAATGAGTGGAAATATTTGGTTAACGTTAAAAATAACCACTTGTCTACTTTCCTGGCACCAATAACATTTTATTCTCAGCAAGGGATTACAGGAGGAGAGGTTAAGTTATAAGGACTGGAAATGATTGCAATTATTTCATAATTTTCTTTAAGTAATTGCTTTTAAAAAACTGTATATATACACGTACTGAGGGAAAAGTGTCAAGTTTGTGATTCACTATGCTATTAGGTGTAGGTAGGAATTAATTCAAGAAATGGAAAGGAATTAGAAAGTCACACTCTGTCTGCTCTGTGAAGTGATACTATGCTGGGGAAAGGTTCAAAAATGCAGGAGACAAACAACCTTGGCTTTAAATCCACTGCAAAACACTTACAGCTTCCAGGGAATGGTATGCCCCATAGTTGAAATTACTGTCACTCCGTTCTTTCCCTTCATTGAGTTGCATCTCTTCATCTTCAATATCTAAAAGGTCCTAAAACAGACACAGCAACATGATGAAATGGTCTGCTGGGAATACAGGATCATGATTTTTCCTGCCATTATTTTGGTCCATGGATGGACCAAGATAGTGGCATCCTCAGTGAAAGGCAGCACAAATGTCCAAGACTCAAAGGATCATATTCTCTCTCTCTCTCTCTCTCTCTCTCTCTCTCTCTCTCTCTCATCTCTCACTGGGACTTGAACTCATGACCTTGTATTTTCCCAGCAGGCACTGTGCCACTGAGCTATATCCCAGGCACTCAAGCTGTCTACGTCTAAAAGAACCTTCATGACAAAAATAAATAAATAAATCAATAAATGGGGGGGGTGATCAGGCAATACATTCAGTCCCCCTTCTGTCCCTCTCTCTGACAGAAACTTTCTTTTCCCCAATAAATATATTCTACTCTTTTGAAAGGGGGAATCAGATTTCTTTTATCTATCTGTCTGTCTATCTATCTATCTATCTATCTATCTATCTATCTCACATACCTAACTTTACTCCTCCATGGTTAATTTATTTTCACGACTCCATTCAAAACCACTTACTCTCTGGAAGAAGCAAATGTGCTATTTGGTTATTCTATAGTATGAAGTCTCTAGACATCAGCCTGCATCTGGTATCCAGTGCCTCCGAAATACACAGCTTGGGAAACTATTCTGAAACAAAGAAATTCTTACAACCACTCATACTTTGAAGCTTCCTGGCAGATGTCTGTGACATGTGAGGATGATTAATAAGCTCACAGCTGCTCATGCCATCAGGAAACTCCTGGGCCAAATCACCAATTAATCTATAACCCACCTTGGTGAAGGAGAGAGCGTGAGCCAGACACCATCCTGCTGTTCCCCACAGGTCGTGGGACTGGATAGTGACATTCCCTTTGCTGGGGACTGTGGCTGACATTCCCCCTCTCTCAGAGGACACTTCTTACCGCTTGTCTCCAGGACCTTCACCCATCCCTCTGCTCTTTTCCTACTCACTGGGATGTCTAAGATGTATCAATTTTATAAAGATATTTTACATATATTTAATTAAAGAATCTTTTCAGACACTGTGAAAAAAAGAGGAGGATCACCACTGCCATTTTACTGATAAAGAAACAGAGCCTCAAGAAGGTAAAAGCTTGTCTAAGACACAGCACTCATGGTTAGCTAGCAGTTAGTAGATCCCTATGTACTATAACATGCTGTTCCTCTAACAAGTCGCGGTATTTTACTTCCATTTGCCTCCGCTTCTTCATCTATGAATGAAAAAGGATGACAGCAGATGTAGTGAATCTCTCAGGTTCACTCCGGACTGGCTGCTTGGTCCAAGAGAACCACAACCTACCCACCTGCAGGTCATCAATTGTCACTGAGTACTCCAAGCCCTGGGTCTTCAGGAAGTGTTTGACTGACTGCAGGTTGATTGATGGGACCAAGAGATCCACAGGCCGATTGAAGGTGGAGGGAGACTTCCAGAAATTGAGCTTAGGGGAACAGAAATAAAACCAAGGTAAAGGACAGTTCAGGTAAAATACACGATAGCTCATTCTCTAGAGTCTGTCAAATCCAGGGTGATCCCTGAGGGGCTGAGCCCCACCTGAGGGCAGACATTGTCTATTCACAATCACCAGTGATCAGAACTGCCCAGCAAACTCTACCTGCCAGAGTCCAAGATGTAGCAGCAGGCCAATGGCAGTTAGAAGGAGGGAGCTCACTGCTCAGATCTCATGTCCCAGAACTGAACTGCTATCACCTACAGCCCTTCTTCTTTCCTCAGCAGTATAAATGGCACATTGACTACAGAAAAATTCCTCAGGAATAAAAATAATACCACCTGTAGTACAAGTGTCTTCTCCCACCCCGGTCAGAACCCTCCAGAGCACTAAGAACGACTTACCTTAAAATGGTTTGAATCCATTAGCTGAGTCAGTTTGTTGATCTCGTCTCCATTTCTGACATTAACCCTAAAAACTTGGTCCCTGGAGAAGGGGGGAGTAGCAGATAATGGTGAGCTTTCCACTGGAAAATAAACCCCAAACCACTATCCCAGACAGAACAGGGCTGAATGAAAGGAAGTGGGCTAGTCTTCGGTTATAATGTATAGCCATTAAAAATAAGACTTCATGGCAAATATGAAAAAGTGCTTATATATAACTTTAAGGGAAACAGTAAGTGAAAGAGCAGGACACAAAATTGTCTGTGTGCCATGATTACAAATATGGAAAAAGCAGATGCATTGGAAGAAAAACAGACAACGGAAATACACCAAATGCTGATGGTGCTCAAGTTCGGGTCGTGGGATTATGGATGACTTACTTTTTCCCCCTTGTATCTGTTTTCTGTAATGTGGTTATATTGCTTTATAATGAAAAACATACATATTTTTACAGAAAGGAATGTTCCTGAGCTACACGCAAAGCTAACTCAAGACACAAAGAAGCACTTCTTCACTGTCAGGGGTGAGGGCTGAACCCCTGGCAGAACTTCCACGCCTGGAAGAGCTGGAAAAGGGAACAACCCCCAATCCAGGGAGGGCCAGCTGCTGTCCTCTTAGAACAGAGGAGAGAGGCTGGGTGCTAGCCCACCCATCTAGCCCCAGAGCCCCATACATATGTGTGTTGCCATGGAAACAAATAGGGCCCCAGGTGTGAGGCTGAACTTGGGATTCATTGCTGCCCGCAGCCCCCAAGAGGGCCCAGAAAGGGCCTGCCAGTCACAGCCCCCTCATTGTTTGTCCTGAGTTTGCTTCATGTACATTATTTAGCTTCCATAGCAGCAGCAGGGGAAGAGGGCCTGAAGTCCTGTGTGGGTGGGAGACGGCCAAGCCTAAAAAGCATGCTTTGTGCTCTCGGCCTGCTCAGAGAGCCAGGGGAGCCATTAGGCTGTTGCTAGGTAACAGCCAGAATGAATCTGCACTCAGTGCTGTCGCATGCGTTATCCCTTTGACATGAGTGAATGCAGGAAGGGCTGTGGGCTGAAGGACCTGTTGACAAAGTGAATTGTTCTGTCACAAGGAGCTAAATGTGCAGCCTCACGTGGCAGCTCCTTAGCAGAAGACCGGTTCACTCCAGATGGGTCCTCAAGGTTTTACTTGGTTCTGGAAAGTTCTCAGGGCTCTCAGAGGCTCTAGGCCAGACCCAGGGAGACATGGCCCACTGCGGAGTGGTTCCCACCCCCATTTTGTACCTGGTTTGGAGAAGATGCCTTTGGGGGAGTCCTGTCTTCTCCCAGCCAGCTGGTCCCCCATGGCCTTAGAGGTGGGCAACTAACTGCACCCCAAGAGCTGGTGCCCTAGTGGTAAAGCCTTGGCAGGACAGGTCTCAGTCTCAATTTCCATGTCTCAGATATGGCTTATGTGTGTGTCCAAAGGACACTCGTACTAGAAGCCAGAGTGGTGATGTCGGTGGGCAGAAAGAGCTTTAAGAGGTGGGATCTAGCGGGGCCTGCGGAGGTCTCAAGCTTAGCTCCCAAGAGTGGATTATCATAAGAAAGAGGGAGGCTGGCCCTTGAGTCGCTTTAGGAATCTCTCTAGGCCCAGGAATCTTCCTGCCTTACCATGTGTTGTCTCCTTCTTCCATGTGTTCCAACTGTTATGCCATTTACTACATTGTGGTACAGACAAGGGACCTTCATGAGAGTCTCAACAGGTAGGAATACCCACCTAATCCTGAACTTTCAGCCTCCAACACTAAACCTGTTTTCTTTATACATTGTCCCCCTCCCAGGTATTTTTTTATAGCAACAGCAAATGGTCTAATACAGGACCCATCAAGCTTGTTAAGAGTCAGACAGCAACCCTTGCAGGATAGATTCAAATTACCATTTTCTCAACATGGGCAGGCAGCCTTAAGTGGGGATAGAAGGTATGTTTTAGACTCCTGACAAAGGACAAGGACCAGTCTGGGAAACTCATGATTTGTTACAACCTACCCCCAAATACTCCAGTAGAAAGACTGTCTTTAAAATGGGCTTCTAGGGCCAGCCAAATAACTCAGCACATTAAGCTATTAAGCAAGCAGGCGCACAGGTAGGGGGTTTGATCCCTGGGCCTGCTGTGCCAGCCCATTACCAGCGTGCACTGAGACAGCAATTGAGACTGGGCATGGTGGTAGGCATCTGTAATCCCAACTCTTGGGAGGTTGTAAACAGGCAGATCATTACGAATCCGATCTAGTAGTGAGACCCTGAACACCCTGTAGACCCTTCCCTAAAAATACAAGAAGGGAGGCTTCTAGAAAGAGCCCATGAACTGATACCTCTAGCAGCAAAATCAGGCATCTGTAAAATAGCAATGGCTACAGGAATCACCAAGAAGGGAATAGAAGAGGAACAGGAAGAGAAAAAAAAGAGGGACATAAAACAAGAAACTCTTTCGACTGTGAAAATTTTATTGTATATTCATCCATGATAAAGTGCATGCATTTTACTTTTTCCCAAGCAGTGGCTTCCACACCACTGGCCACTGTTCACAACAGTGAAACACAGTGGCTCTTGCCCTGATGGTGGCTAAATACAAAGTGAATTTCACCATGCTCACATCACCCAGGATGTGGAACTTAAACAAATGTCTGCGGTGTGCAGATGGCAGGGCAGAAGGGCTGGTGCAGCATTTCCATGGGACTCTCCTCCACTTTTCTCTTCCATGCCCCTTGGCTCCAGCTCCACCGGAATCCAAAATTCACCATATACTTTCTTCAGCATGCTTTTGCACACACTGTTCCCTCTGCCTGAAATCCCAGCCCTTTTCCTTAACTGCCTGGCAATTTCTCACTCGGGACCAGCTTGTATCACTCATGAAGCTTCCCCTAACCAAAGGAAGCAAGGTTTGGTACAATCCTCCGCTAGATCTAAAGAGCAGAAGTACTGTAATATCAGACATTCTTATAAACACCTGAACATCAGTACCAGAAGGCTCAGAGGACATAAGTGGGGGGGGGGGGGCGCCATGCAAAAAACAGCTTTTCTTTTGCCCTTACTGTCTTTGTCTCTCTTTGGAAAATGCCCTCTCCAGATTACGATCTGGAAATTCATTCCAACATCTTGGCCTGAGCTCTAGCTGAAGATGAAAGATAACCTGGGAGGGGAACATGGAATCACAGGTGGCTGTGTCTACCTCTTGTGCCCTACACAAGTGTTCTGAGAGCTCTTCTGGTTCCCTTCAATACCAAGTGCTACCCAGTTGCTGTCATCCATGATTAACACCTTCACACTCGTCCTGTGACTGCTTCTCCCACCACTAAGCTAACAGTCAAATGCCTGTTATTTTTGCCTCTCTCACCTGCCCCCAACCCCCAGCCAGGCTTAGCAACCCCTGTGAGTGATACTCAGAGATGGTTCCCTAGGGCTCTCAGATGCCTACCACCTACCGCTAACACTGCAACCAGTTCCACAACTACTAACCATGTCATGCTCTCTGACGGCCTAGTGATCCAAGCATCCTGGTCACTGAAAGTATCCTTAGAATCACTGAAGACCATGACAAAAAATACCAATAGAGAAAAAGAAAAGAAGGAGAGGGGAGGCACAAGAACCAAGTGGACAAGGTAAAGGAGAGAAGCTGTCATTCTCAGCTCCACCAGCCAGGCTCTGCCCACACAAATGCTCAGAGGCCAGCTGCCCTATCCTCTATGTATCCGTTGAACTGCATCACCAGTACATGTCCATGAACCCCAGGAATGCAGGAAGGATCCCCTACCTTTTCTGAGTTCCCTTCTATGGAGTGAGAACAGATCTGGGGATGAGTATGCCACTGTTAGTTAAAGCTATTAGCAGTTGCCTCGGGTGCAGAGCCCTTTCTGAGCAAAATAACCTATGGTGAGTACTCTAGGACCTGGGCCCAAGTGCCCACCGCACCATAAGACAGGTCTGTATTCTAAGAAACAGGGATGTTGCAGCTCCATGAATAGCTGTAGTGGGAGCTGACAGCTTCATGCGTCAGCCCACGCAGTGGTGAGTGCAGTTACAACACACCTACTGCTGAGCTGCCTGTGGAAAAATCTTCCTGCCCAGCCACCTGCTATGCCTAAACCTCCAACCTATTTGGCAGTAGAAGCACAGGTATGAGCAAGTCATCCCCATACTCAATCTCATAGAAGTAATTACCTCAATAAACAACTCCGAAGTCCCTTTAACTAGATAGTATAACAGAGCATAAGCCAATAGATGTGCAGATGTCACAGAGGATTCTATTAGATTAACTTGTTCCTAGGAAAATGGTATTGGGTTTTTGCATTCAGAGTTTCAGCTCCCTTGTTTACCAGCTAAAGGCCTTGGGTTGGGGGTGGGGGTCCTTAACCTTTCTAAGGCTGAGTTTTTTCATGTTTAAATTGAGGAAAATAACACCGCTGCCTGGCAGAGTTGTTGCATGATCCAAAAGATAATGTAGTTCACAAATGGCATAAGAGCTCTTTGCAAATGGCAAAGCATTCTGCAGTAATGAGTTATTATAATCCAATCTTCTACCAGGGTGCCAAGGCATCTCCCTCTATTATCTCTCCTAGCTCCCAAATCTCTTCTCCCTTGCAAGCCTCAGATCATTCTATGGGGAATGTGCTGTGTGGTATGCACACACACTCACACATAGAGTACGAAGGTGTGTCCCTGTGTGTTAATTTTCATAGCTGTAGTTAGGCAAGACCTATTAAAGCTCCCGAGCCCAGAAGTTGGGGAGAAAGCACTGACTCTACGAAACCTTCACTGCTGACAGAGGTGAAACCAAAACACCTAAGAGCCAGGGTTTTCCTATTGAGAATGGCAGAAATTGAAAACAAGCCATGTCTGGTCTTTCATAGTAATTAATAATGGAGGAATAAGAAAGCAGGAGATGATTGGATCTGACCTTACAGGTAAGAGCTAGGAAGAAAAAGAATTAACAAGCACTCAGAGAGCTGGGGAGGGACTTGAGGACCCTTATCTCACCACCAAAATCAGGTCTCTGAGAGAAGTAACATCCAAAATGACACGAAGACAAAGGTGCGACAAGAGCTCGGGTCCTCCGCTCCCAAGGCCACACCACCTGAACTATCCCAGCTATTCCTTTTCAGTTCCATTTGCCTCCCAAATTGCTGAAGCCACTAAATGTAATGACAGGTCCAGGAGGAACTTACCCACGAAATTTTTGTTGGCAGCAGATGCCCAAGCCAATAAGGGCTCCCAAGAACAGTATCCACT
Organism: Capromys pilorides; assembly: GCA_004027915.1. NCBI lineage: Eukaryota > Metazoa > Chordata > Mammalia > Rodentia > Capromyidae > Capromys > Capromys pilorides. The sequence continues at coordinate 20,105 of PVKN010001238.1, read as the reverse complement.
TCATGTCCCAGAGGCCTCAGAAACACAGTGGCTGAGTCCAGCTGCATTTATAAGGAGCCTAAGGCAGACTCATAGCCTCACAATGCAAAGGCATATTTGCAACTCTGACAGTGATAGGCGGGCCCTTACCACTGCCTCTTCCATTCCTTTTGAGTGATAAGGGTTAAGCAGCACTATGTACAAAGTCAGGAACTTGCTGCACAGGCTGGAAAAGTCTGTGTCAAAGGTGTCATATTGCTCATTGCTTGGCATCTAACTATTGCTTTTTAAGTAAACAGACAAGTCCCACAGTGCTTGATGGAATTTACACTGATTGGAGAGGCCAGATTGTAAACATGGGATGGAGTTACCTCTAGCGTTAAAAAAAGACAAAAATAAGTGAAGACTTCAAAGCAACCTCAAGTCAGCTCTGGGACCACATGCTGGATAAGCCCTATTGGAAAATTTCACCACAATGTGTTACAATACAGAGTTTGTGGCCCTTTGTGGATCTTAAACCTAATTTTTTTTATTCTACTAATAGAAATATGTATGGTAAAAGGTATGGAAAAGATGCATTATCCTGAATAAATTACCACTTTTCTTAGGTTCTGAATGACGCATAAAGCTTAATGAATTAGTAATAAAATTAATAAAAATAGCAATGTATTATTTATTGTAACTGTCCTACTAACCTATTTTGAAACTGTTTCATTACTACTTTTTTTCTCATTCAAGTGAATAAAAGAAATTAATAAAAATAAGACCGTCTTAGATTTTTGCCAGTCGGCATCTTCACTACCAAGTCTCAGAGGAGTAAATGGAGGATACTTATGATCTCCATGATTTCTTAGTGGGCTCTGGCGCCTTTGGTCATCCTGGGACCCCCAATTCCCACAAACATTCTTGCCAGCCCATCATATCAGTGGGCTATGCTCTTTCTTTTTTTCTTTTTATACTTTATTTTTTGGACAGCTTAGCCCATCCTGTGGGTGGGGCTGGCACAGCATGTGGTGCCGGGGTTTGAACCTCAGTCCCTTGCATCTGCCTAAGCTTGCCTATGTAGGAACTTTAGACTGCTGAGCTATCTTGTAGGCTACACTCTTTCTACATCTCACAAGGGTAGGGAAAATAAGCCAGGGATGTAGTTGTGAACATTATGGGAAAATCATCTTGATAACTCATAAGCCAGCAAATGCTATTCAAGATTATTGCAGTAGAGGTCCATGACTGTCACAAAAGGAGAGGCTAACTGTGCTCAACTTCATCTATAGCAAAGATAGTAGGTGAGGGTTATCGTTGGATGGAAAATTACCAAAGAATACATCAAGCATCAAACATTTCAGATTTTTGCTAAACTAACAGATGTCCTGTTACAGGCAGGCCAAGACTTATACATCAACACTGAGCGATGAGGAATTTGACCAACTATTGGGGTATAGTGGGTGACTTAACAGGAACTTAGCAAAGACTGGCATTAACAAGACTCAGGGGTCAGCCTGGTCAAAAACAGATGACACAGAGTCTACTCTATGGTTCAACAAAGAACCCCTATGAATAGTAGTGAAGCTGGAGTTTGTATCTCTCTTCTTCCCTCAGGATTCTCACTGTCTTCCCCATGCTTAAACTGAATTCCTACACCCATTCTATCCAGTGCTGAGGCTGGGGTCTTCTTCACTGAGGTAGATTTTAGGTTTGAAGTTAGTAACAAGAGAAACTGAGACTGTAATCAACAAGAGCTGTGAAGCAAATCCTATACCCAAGCTGAAATTTACTTCCCTTCCCTAATGGACATGAACATCTAAAGAGATATTGTGTGGAAGCTGAGACCAGACTGAATGAGACAGCCACAAGAATAAGTACTCAGCTAGGGAGATGACCCAGCGGCATAAGCACCTGTTTGGCAAGCTCAAGGTCCTGAGTTCAATCCCTGGTACCGCAAAAAAAAAAAAAAATAATAATAATAATAATAATAATGTAAATGCCATTCATTTGAGTTCCCACCTATGTCAGAAACAGGATCAAAGGATATGCACCTGGTACACACAATATCTGGCACATTACAGTTCTTTGATAGCATTCATTGAACACAATGTCACCCTATCAAGATGAAGGGGCTGGCACATGATACAATAGGGAAAACATTACTTTCAATAAGCCAGACTCCAAAGGACAAATGCTATATGGTTGCACTTCTGTGAGGCACCTAGAACAGACACTTTCATAGAAACAGCAAGTAAAATAATGGTTATGAGTGGATGGAGAGAGCAGGTAGTGGGAGCCACTGCTTAATGAGTACAGACTTTCAATGCTCTGGAGATGGACATTGACAATGATGGTATAGTACAGTGAATGTATTTAATGCACTGAACTACACCCTTAAAGATGACCAAAACTGGTAAATTTTGTTATATATAACTTAGCACATAAAAAACTTTTAAAGCATGTCTGGAACATTCTGCTGAGGATGGTTTAAAGGGAAAGACAAAGGGGTACAGTGCAGTGGCTGGCTGTGTTTTAGGGCAGGAAAAACTAAAGAAATAGGGACTTGAGTGTAGCTCTATGGTAAAGCATTTTACAGGCATGCACTGGACCCTGGATTTGATTCCCAGAAACACAATGATAAAAACAAACAAGCAAAAATAAAATAGAAGGAGAGAGAGAGAGAAACTGAAGACATAGCACTCCCAGATTACAGAAAGGAATAATCACAATCCAAAGAGATTTGGTTTAAACCAAAGAGATTTTAATGATATTGTTTCTCCACAGATCCCTAATAGGGATGGTCTCGCACATGCTCCATGATGGTCTTCAAGCCAAGCCAAGTCTCTTCAGCTGTAGGCAAGATCTGCTTGGCTGGCAGGAGGAAGCCATACCTGCCTGTGTCTCTCAGTTCAAGGGCAAATGAATATTTGATGCCTGAATCATAGGACCAGTCGATACTCCCACCACTGGCTTGATCTGAAGAGCAAACAAGAATGGTTTGATTATACTATTCCACTGGCCTCTCACAAAACTTCTCTACTGAGGGCCGGTGAAATAGCTCAATGAAGTAAAGCACCTGAAAGCAGGTGTAGGGGCTAGGGGTTCAATCCTTAGGCCTGCTGTGCCAGCCCCGCCCCTGGGGCACTGCCGACACAGCAATTGAGACTGGACACGGTAGCACACATCTGTAATCCCAGCTCCTGGGAGGCTGTAAACAGGCAGATTACTATGAATCTGACTGAGTAGTGAGACCCTGAACATCCTGTAGGCCCTCCCTAAAATACATTTAAAAAAAAAAAAATCTCTACTGAGTTCTACCATGAACAAAGACAAATGAGGCCCATGTATGCATGGACTGCAGGAGCAGACAGTTTAGTTGAGGCTCATGTTATGAAAAACATGCAAAAAAAACACTTTGAAAAGTAAAACATGTTATTCTAATGGACACTATACTTCTTCCCCTTCCTCTGATGTTCTTAGAAGCCTCTGGCTTTACCCACCCACTTGCAATCCTGCCTACTACCCTAACTGACATCTTCCTCAGCTTTGGGAGGCCACTCCACTTCCTTCTTGAGAAGGCAAGACATTGTTTTCTCTAGTGAGAGAGGAGGAATTGTAAGCAGAGTAAGAGATCTGATCACTGTCCTCAGGGGACTCCCAAAGGAAGGCCGAAGCGGGCTCTGCTATGACATCAAGTTGCATGTCTGACACCTCTGTGATGCCTTAGCTAGTATGTACTCTACACCTGAGAGATGTGTGGCTTCTGAAGTGACAGAGGATGAAGGAAGTTGACATCAATGTGAAGATTTCAGGCATTCATGAGTCAGAAGAGCTGAGCAGTGGACTGACCCTGAGTCCCTTTCCTGGGAGGACAGGGAGAAGTCAAATGAGGATACAGCTGTGGCAGAGATTGAGGAAGCCACGTAGTCCCTAATAACAGAGCTGGGAAGACCAGGCAGGTTGTACCAGGGAACTAGAGTGATGGTGAGCCTTTTTAGAGACCCAGTGCTCAAACTACAGCCCAAAACCCACTTACTAATCACAGAGCACCAACATGGCCATTAAACCTGAATACTGAGGTCTTAGTTTAGAAGAATAACCCATACATTAGCATCCTTTATCTTAAAAGACAATACATATGCCATGGGCTCAACACCACTGGACTGGAGGCTAATATTACACATTGAGGATAACTACCTGAAATGCTTGGAGTAGAAGTGTTTTGTATTTTGGATATTTTTTAGATTTTGGAATATTTTCATATTTCATAATGAGATATCTCAGAGACAAGCCCATAGGCTAAACATGAAATTCATTTATATTTTATATATGCCTACTATTCATAGCCCAAAAGTTTTTTTTTTTGTTTTTTTTTTTTGTTTTTTTTTTTGAGACAGGGTCTCGCTATGCAGTTCAGGCTGGCCTTGAGCTCACTTTCGTAGCCCAGGCTGGTCTCGAACTTGCACCGATCCTCCTGCCTCAGCCTCCCAAGTGCTGGGATTACAGGCATGTGCCACTACGCCCAGCTTCAAAGGTAATTTTATATAATATTTTTAGTGCACCTGCATTTTGACTCAGACCTGTCACAGGAAGTCAGGTATCAAATTGTCCACTGTGACATAGGGCTACTGATCAAAAATTTTGGATTCTAGATATTTGGATTTTCAGATTAAGGCTGTAATACTGAGAACTCCCATAACTCATGCCTTTATCTTCATACCAATATCTACAGTGGCATCTAGTGAACAAAAAACTTTAAACGGGCTGGGGAGATAGCTCAGCAGTCCAAGCATGTGCTTGACAAGTGCAAAGACCAGGGTTTGAGCCCCCATAGTGCATGTCTTACCAGCCACTGAGAGTGGATGGGTGGCGTAAAACTATAATCCTAGTGCTGAGGTGGCTGAGATAGGAGGATCACTACAGTTCTGAGCTGTAGAGTGAGACCCTGAACTGAATAAATAAATGAAAGATTTTTTAAAAATTAAATGATTACTGACTTGAACTGAATTCTTGTGAACCAAAATTACTAATTTAGACCTCTGACATGGCTAGACAACACAGACAATCCCATTAGAGGAGAGAGTTCACAAAGAATAAAATACTGGCTTCAAGTTGAATCCCAGCCCCGCAAACTTTTAGCCAGTGCCGCTAAAGCAAGTCACTTATCTGTCTGAGTTCCAGATCCTTCATCTGTCATGTAGAGATGATATCGTACTTGCTACACAGGGCAGTGAGAATTGAGTGTGTGACTGGAATGGGTATGATTACAGAATTTGCCAAATGCTCACTAACTGTGGTGGGCATTGTGTCTAATCTCTACCCCAGTACTGACATAGGCATGGGTAGCCCTGTTCCTATCTTAGACACGAGGAAACTAAGATTCAGAGCAATTTATTGATGGAGCTATTATAATGTATGGGCATTCAATATATATCTGCCTTTAATTGATTATCAATAAATGACTACACTCTGGTCAACTTAGATCATGTTAATGATATGAAGTACCTGGAGAAGGGCAGGTGACCAGGAAATTAGCAATCGATGCTTTTACACAGTGTTTTAGAGTTAGTGAACACTTTTATTCTACATACATGTACTAGCTTGTGAGCCTCTCAAAAATCCACTTCATGGGAAAAAAGATAAAGGATAATGATTGACTGGTGCAAGGTAACTTGGTTCCAAAGTGGCAGAGTTAGAATTCAGACCCAGGCTCTGACCCCAAGAGCTGTGGGCTGTTCCTCCTACATTTCCTTGAGGAAGAACTCAGGGGACACCTTCCTGTGGTTGCCTGAACTATACATCAAGATCTTGCCTCTAAATTAATTAACTGTTTAAATATGCATATATAAGGGCTGGCCAGATAGCTCAGAAGACTAAAGCACATGCTTAGGCAGAGCACAGTAGCCAGGGTTTGATGCCCGAGGTCCCACCCCTTGGGTGTGGTAGTGCAGGCCTATAATCTCAATACTGGGGAGGATGACAAGGGGATCACTGTGAGTCTGAGCTGTGTGGCAAGCCTCTGTACCAAATAAATACATAGATAAAAGATTTTTAAATTTAATTTTTTTAAAAAGGAAAAAGTTTCAAATCTGCTCATTCCATTCATTTGATAATCTTTCCTAAGAATATGTTCCCAAAAGATCAATTTATAGAAAAAGTGATTTAGATTTCTAGTACATGTTCTTAGTAACACTGTTTAAGAAGAATGTAAAGTAATACAAAAGCCCAGTAACCAGGAGTTAAAAATATAACAGAAGACTGGGCATGGTAGTGCATTCCTGTAATACCTGTGCTTGGAAGGCTGGAAACAGGAGAATCACTATGAGTCTGATCTATGTAGTGAGACCCTGTGTACACCATGTTCTAAATTTAAAAAAAAAAAAAAATAACAATGAAATAATGAATACTATAAATACATGAAACTCCAGGAAATGATGTTAACTTCAAACAACTGAGCACAAATATAACACAGACATAGGTTCTGGGGCTTTCAGGTTAGTTTAGTGGTTTAAGCACCTGCACAGCAATCCCAGTCAGGAACAGGGGACAGTGGTTCAATCCCCAGACCCACTCTTAAGACAGCCTGAGTGAGCCAAAAAAAAAAAGATCCATAAGGTCAACACTGAACCCAACCATTGAATTTGCTTCAGTTCCATCCAATTTGATTTGCAACCAGAATTATAGAAAGAATCCAGTTTCTGAACTGAGATACCACTGGACATAGATTCTGACTAGACAAACATGTTTGTACTCATTGACAAAAATCATTAATGAAATTGAAAATAATAAAACATGATGATTGCCGCATCCTTTATTTCTTACAAAGTTTTCTTCAATGCATCATTAAGTAGGAAAAGCAAAGCAAAAAAGTAAAACACCATAAGGGCCAGCCAAACAGCTCAGTGGACTAAAGCACCTGCTCAGGCAGACACAGGGACTGGGGTTCAATCCTCAGCGTGCCTTGCTGGCCTCGTCCCCAGGGTGCGCTAAAATGGGGATTGAGACTAGGCATGGTGGCACATGCCTGTAATCCCAGTGCTTGGGAGGTTGAAAACAGGAGGATCGCTATGAGTTCAATCTGTGTAGTGAGACCCTGTACTAAATACATAAAAAATAAAATAAAAAATTGTTAAAAAATAAAACACCATAATCTGAAAAAAGACTATGACCACTATATTCCAATGTGAAATATGAAGAAAATATCATACCTTTGCTCTCCGAGACTCCCATTAGAGAACCCCAGCTAGCAAGTGGACACTCTAGCGAGGGGCACCACCCCTCCTATGGCTGTGGCCAGTCCTCACCCACTGTCTCTCCGGCCTGACTGACCACCTCACCTGCTAACTCTTTTCTTACACCCCCTCTGCAATCATTCTACATAAGTCATGTCCTTTCCTTCCTCTCACCTACCTCTCCTTCTTGACTACTTCCTTTCACCTAGTCAATAGATATACTGTACCACTTACCTTAAAAAAAAAAAAAAGCTTCCATTTCTCTCTCTCTCTCTCTTATCCATTTTTCTGAAACTGCTCGGATTAAGGCCATCAATACACTAGTGATGAAAATCCAATGGAAAATGCTCTGTCTTCCTCTGAGCACATCTTTTCATGGCCTTTCTCTTTTACTTTAACCACTGACTTCTTTTTCGCAATGGCTCCCTCCTCTATTCTGAAATGCAGGCTTCGCAGCCTATCTGCCTGATACACTGCTCCTCTGTCCTCCTCTCTAAATATCTCCTTATTCACCTGTTCCAATCTTTCTACATCACCTCTTTCTAAAATGTCTCTTTCCGTAGAATCCCAAGGCCACATTACCCAAAGCCTACACAACAGCTCCACTTGAATACCCCTCGAGTATTTCAGGCTCACTATGTCTATAATTCAACTCATAATCTCTGCAATCTCACTTCTTTTTACCTTCCAGGTGTCCCTCTCAGTGACTGGCACTATGCAGTGAACTTCAGGGAAAATTTGCCACATCTAAGCCAGGTATGGTGGCATACACCTGTAATTCCTGGGCTACAAAGTGAGTTCAAGGTCAGACTGAACTGCACAGTGAGACCCTGTCTCAAAAAAAAAAAAGACAAAAACAAACCAAAAAACCTCTCACATCCAACAAATGACAGAGACCTTTGGCTTTACTTCCCAATCCTCTCCACTCCCACTAGGCTGCTCCTATTTAGGCTACCATGGTGCACCTGCACTCTCCCTGCTTCTAAGCCATTACTGCAGCCTCCGCACTGCTGCTAATACGGCTCAGCTCAGTGCGGTGTCGCAGCTTGCTGCCCTGCTGAAAGCTTCCTGGAGACTGTGAGAATCTGAACTCCTTAACATGACACATGAAAGGGGCTGAGCAGGGGCATAAAGTCCCCCAATGCCCCTCACACAACTTTCACTCCAGCAATTCCAAATGCAGTTGTAGTTCCCACAGCCTCTCATACAAGTTCATACTTCTGCGCCTTTGTGTGTATTTTTCAGGGATCAAAATGCCCCCATCCTTTCCTCCTTTGCTAAGCTATCTGGTGATCAACCTTTGAGATTCTACCTCTGAAAGAAAGGGCTGGGAATGTAACTCAGTGCAAAGGCCCTGGGTTCAATCCCATGTCATCACTGTCATCATCATCATCATCAGCAGCATCATCATCATCATCATCATCATCATCATCGATATAACAATATAAATTAAAATTTTTTTAAACTCTTAGGACTGGCCAGATAGCTCAGTGGACTAAAGTGCCTGTTTATGCAGACTCAGGGGCCCCTGGTATGCTGGCCCCACCCCTAGAGTGTTCTAAGACAGCAGTTGAGACTAGGCATGGTGGCACACTCCTGTAATCCCAGCGCTTGGGAGGCTGAAAACAGGTGGATCACTAGGAGTCTGATCTGTGTAGCGAGATCCTTTAAGACCTTGTATAAAATATCTTTAAAAAACCCTCTGCCCTTGTTATGGTTTATATCTAGTTGTCCCCCCAAAGCCTCATGCAATCATCAGGCAGGGACTTCTAGAGTTTGAGAATTGACTCATGATCCACTGGGATTATGTGTTTTAGTACTGATGGGATTATGAGTCTGAGTACTTCTGGCAGATAGGCGAGGCGGAGAGCCTGAATGTAATATAAAGAGAGACAGAGAGACAGACTCAAGCTGTTGCTCTCTGCACCCTGGTTGGTCAGTTACCTCTGTCACAATGGTTGCTGTTCCGCCACCACGAACTGGATGCTCTCTGCCCTGTTCCACTCAGCCTTGGGCCAGCCGAATATGGACTGAAACCTCCAGCAACTGTGAGCTAAATAAACCTTTCCTTCCTTCATTTTGAGTGTTGGGTATTTGTCCCAGAAATGAGTAAAAAATAACTAAGACAGCCCTCTTCTTATATGACAATTTTCCTGACTCAGTCACTGTCAAGTCCTCCCAAATGTATACGACTTGTACCATGTATAATCTACTACTGTACTCATCATAGTGATGTAGATAATGAATGTTCACTTGCCTTCCTGTTCATTGCTCCTGAAAAGAGTGAGTTGTTGGTAGCCTCCTTCTGTCTCTGGCACTCAGCGTAATGCTTAGCATGTAACAGATGCTTACTAAAGTGTTCTGAAGAGAATGGGTGCCTATTGTAGGATCTTTGAGCATAGGCGCACCAGGGAGCCCATAGACTCCCAGCTGTGTTTCTTCAGTTTCTATCTATATCCATAAGGACCAGATTGTTCCTTTGAGGGAGTCAGAATTTGCATGAGGGTACTCTGCAGCACTACACTAGCTTCTTGTTTTTAGATTGATCTACTAGGGAGAAGAGAGTTCGAAAAGGTCTGATGCAGGTTCCCAAGACTTATTCCTGAACTTGCCCTTATTTTTTTTGACTTGTCCTCCTTGTTTCCCAGTATATTGCATGGACATATGGCTGCAGCAGAAATCTAGCCGCTGAGCAATCCAGGACCTAGTGTGTGGTTGTGAGGGGTGTGTGTGTGTGTGTGTGTGTGTGTGTGTGTGCTGGACACTCAATTCTGGGCCTTTTACACACTGAGAAGTGCTCTGTCTGTACTCTCAGCCCCTCTCTAGGCCTCTTAAAGAGCCATACCCATTCTGCTTCCACTCATAGTCCACAGAATTGAAACATGACCATTGCTTAGCCAGGAAAGGGGAGGCTAATAAAAGAGAAGAATTTAGAATAGGTCTGATAAAGGCCCATTTTTAGACAGAGACTCACATGATGAGTGAGTTGTAATGATACAGACAAGCCTAGGAGGTAGCACAAAACTCATGAACTTAGAAACTTCTTTGCCTAGATATACACAGTATCTTGTGGAGGAGACTAGATCCACTGAGGGAACTTGAGTAAGGTTAAATTCCGTGCATGAAGGCCCACTATTCGTTTCACACCAAGGCTTTTTTACAAGCTTCATCCTGAGCTCACATGGTGCCTGTAATCTCAGTGGGTCATTAGTACAAACTTCCAGCACATTAGATACTTACAGATGACTGAGCAGATTGGCCCCACTGTGTACTCAGTGCCGTACAGGCTTGTCACTGATTGGGCAGCCTTTTGAGCCACTTCATTCTAGAGAGAATCAACCAAAGAAAGGTGGATGGATAATACTCACCTCTTGGGAAATTAGTTACCCAATTGCAGAACATAGACCAGAAAGATCTGATTAACTAGATATTCTGGTTACTGAGGCAGAAGCACATGCCCTTTTTGTTTCAACACTGTCAAAGAGAAGCAAATACAAGAGTACTTGTGTTGGCTTTGAGATACAATATAGAGACCTGCAATATTTACAGAATCATCCAAGTGTTTGTAATACTCAGGATTCATTATTTCACCATCACTGTTTAGGACTATGAATGAAAATAGAGTGGATGAAAGGGGGCTAAAAAGAATGTATACTGATCTCAAAATATATCTTGGAAGTTGATTTTTGTTGTTATTGTTGTTAGATCCCCACATGGCTTATTTCCCTATGATTGTCTTCTTTCTAAGCAGTAGAGCTGAGTAAAATATTTTCCATTACTTGAGGTTTCCAATTTTGACTGATTGAGGCTTTGCCATTTCTGCTCAAGACAAATGTAAGGTCTTGAGCTTGGGACCATGAACACAACTGTACAATTACCAGATGGGATAACCTGAATCAGCTGAAGCCTCAAGGAGCCTGGGAGTTTCCTCTGCCAATGAGCCCAAGATGAGTCAACAGGAGGGTACCACTGCCAAAAACCTTGACTGGAATCATGCAAATACACAATCTGGATGACAGCAGTTATGGCCATGCTCTGCTCTGCACTGTTGATCTCACAACACAGGTTTCAAATTCCCTTCTAGGAGCCACCTTTGACGAGCATGAACAACTCAAAGCATGTTCCAAAAACAGCAACAAGAATGATGGGGGAACTTGGGCTAATACTGTGAGTGCTGAAAGGAACTGGGATTATTTTCAGGGGATACGGAAAGACGTAGGAGAAATGAGTTATTGGTCTTTAAGTCATTAGTGAATTCACCTCCCAAAGGGAAATTCACTTGCTCAATAAAACTGAGAAGATAACAGGATTAGTAAGTGAAAAACAAAGGGAGAAGGTTTTACCTCTCTAGAAGAAAAAACTCACAATTAAACCTGTCCAGCCACATCATTGGCTCCCTCAGAAGCTGGAAGTCATTTGATCATAGGCTGGATGACTATCTAATAAAGATTCGAGCAACAGGTGTAGGTAATTTAAAGTTACCAAGGTCTATTAAAAATACTATTAAAAGCTCAGCCCTGGCATCCTTTATCCCTGATTTAAGTTTGAATGGTAACAGTCACTTCAAACCCCTGAAAACTGCTCTACAGGGTTAAAATACAACTGATGAGATTAAAAAGTACACTGAACTAGAATGACCTGTTCTATTTCTTCCTGGGGCTACTGACAATCCATTTGCAGATAAATTGTCCAAAAAAACCCTCTAATTCTGAGGTTATCCTCAGCATGAATTTCAAAAACCAAGCCTAAAAGCCAAACTGGAACTTCTGCGCATTTTCTTCAGCTGGGGTAGCTGTTGCTCAGTTGTGAACAATCTCCCAAGATGTCACTATCTGACCTGAGTAATTTATTTATTTTTCAAACAGAATAAATGACAGAAAGAATCAAATTAGGGAAGTGAGTGTTTTAAACATAGCTCATCATCGTGGCAGGTGACAATGCCAAACGCTCCAAGAAAAAAAATATCAGTCAACTTATGGGGAACAGCATCACTTAGCAAATAACATCTGTCCTCTAGTCCAAGAGCTCTGGATCCAAATCCAAGTGGCATTCTCTCTCTCTCTCTCTCTCTCTCTCTCTCTCTCTCTCTCTCTCTCTCTCTCTCTCTTCCCTCCCTCCCTTCTTCATTCCCTTCCTCCTTCCCCCCTCCCCCCCAAATTCCTTTCCCTCGTCTAAACAACAGAAAGCACATCCTGGGAACTTGAACTTATAGTCAAATCAGGCTCATTCAAGCAACAAAATTTCATGAATTCTATTTTCCAAGGACAGTTAGTTTAGAAAAGTCTTTCAAACCTTTGGGTGCATTATCATCTTTGTAACCTGTCACTAATACACCTCTACCTTCGTCCCTAACTTTGTAACTGAAACTTACCCACCTAAGAGATATGTACTTTTGAGGAACTAAAATGAAGTTTGCAAAACTCACCAGCTCATCAAAGTTCTCTGGGTGGGCACACGTATAGCCATAAGGGAACATGAGTAGCTGGGAGTAGCTGTGCAGGGTGAGGAAGGCCTTGACTTCGCCATGACTCTTGATGAAGTCCACTATGGATTTCACTTCAACTTCAGAGTTGGCCGTGGGTCCATGGTATGAATCTGAGCAAGGACTGTCACTGGCTCCAGGCCCTGGTGGGATGCAGGAGAGGTCCAGTGAGTACGGAGTTTGGGGAAGGTACTGGAGGAAGAAAATACCATGCATATGCCTAAGTTCCTCTTCTGGATATGAGAGGAAGATTATTACTATGTCAGGGCAGGTCTCTTCCTAAGGGCACAGTTAGCCAACTGTGATTCTGGACACATCATACATATACAGTTCTTCTATAAGACAGAAAGAGCTACAAAATTAGATCATCTCTTCTCTGTGGGAGTTTTTGGAAGAAAAATTAGAATTATTATTATGGGTGGAATTCCTGCACTGGGTGGGATTTTAGTAAGTTCATTTTCTGGGATCTCTTCCAATTGGTAGAGTCCAAGAGCAGAAGATTCTATACATCTGTATTTCTTAGTCACAAAGTCAGAAGTGCAAGGACCCCATAACACCCTCTCTGCTGTGAGAAAATCACTACATTTGACAACAAAGCCACCTTTGGTCTTGATTCTGTCTGCAACCCAACTTGCTCTAGACCATGAAAATGTTATCACTGTAGGCCTGGTAGGGGCTCTAAATGCTAGAGAACCTTTTAGGAGACAAGAAGAGATTGAGAGTCTGCCAGGATAAATGATATAGATAAAATGTAAATACAACCTCTGTCATCTTATGTTAAAATTATTTAATCAAGGTAACATTTCAGGGAGGAAAATGGGCATTGTTCAATATACTGGCCTGGTACTTTATTTTTCTCCTATGCAAATAAATAACAAAATTTTTAAAAACAATAAGTGAATTATTACTCATGCATATTGTCACAATTCCTTAGTGTGTCCTGCATTGGTTCCATAATTTTCATTAATTCATTTGTTTTACAAATATTTAATGACTGCCTTCCATGCTGCAGACTTTGTGCTGGGTGTTAGAAATACTACTGTGTAAAAAGCACAGCTCCTAACCTCGCTATTGATGTAGGTCAGTGAGGAAAAAGCAGACATGTTTCAATTCTATGATTAGTGAAACATGAAGAGATTCTACCAGAGCCTGAAAGCATAAAGGAGGCCCCAACTCACCTGCCACTGAACTCAAAAACATAGGAGCTGCAAGTCAACAAAACCAGGATAGCAAGCAAATATTTTACCTTTGAGTCTCACTCAAAATCTATTTCTTAATCCTATTTGTACTTCTTTTAAATTTTCCTTCTGGAAGCATCCATAGATGATGTAATGCTTCTCCTCTGAATAGGTCCTAATGCCCTCTAGTGGTTGCTTCTAGGCTTTCTGAGCTCTCGCCGTTGCGCAGTCTTGCTTAGGCAGCTCCGCAGCCGGAAAGCTGAAACAGGCTACAGCATGCAAGAAAACCAACATGTGAAACAAAATGTATTTAACGCTGCTCAGAGCTCTGTGACAGCACAGTGATTTTGTGAAGGGCATTTGGTGAAATGTTTTTCAAAGAAGGTTTTAAATGGCTCAAACCCTAAGTGGGCTCAGCAAGCTGACAAATCGCAGCTTGCTGAGAACCAGCTAGCTGGCCAGTCTGTCCATACCTGGGGGAGTCCCTGCACTCACCTCCAAACCCTGCGTCCCAGTTCCGGTTAGGATCCACTCCAACACAGAGGCTTCCATCTACTACTGACCGGGTTTTCCGCCACATTCGATTCTTTAAAATCCGACCACCAAAAAAAGAGAATATGGGAAAAAGAAAAGTTGATCGTTCTACCTCATGAAAGAGTCCCTTTAGAATTCTGCTCATCTTTGCTTCCCTTTGGAACTTCACTCATTTCCCTTGTGCCACAGATGTGAGAGTTCACACACAGGATTACTCTCCCATCTCCTCAAATACACACCTGTCAGGAGGATGGCAAGTTTGAACTCTGCCTGGGCAGCTTAGCAAGATGCTGTCTTACAAATTAAAAAAGAAAAAGTACTGGGCAATGCAGCCGGAGGGTAGAAAGCTTGCCCTGCATTAAGCATGAGACCCTGGGTTCAGTCCCCAGTACTGCAAAAAAAAAAATAAAATAAAAACAAACACTTGCCAAACTATGTCCCATAAAAACCAAATGCTGTTAAATGCAATCAACAACCACAATAAAAAGTGAAGGAAAAAGGAAGAACATTCTGTATCAGAATACTTTGGAAAAATATGGGGATAAACTGATAAATTTACTTTAGAACTTCAAGGACTTTCAGTGCTTTAGTGTGAACCTCTGAGGAGGATATAGTGGGTGGCATTTCTTACCCTTGTAGTGGAACCCTTTATTCATGCAATATCTCAAGGGATGAGTGTGAGTATTAATAGGAGCCTCTTTGAGAGAGCTATCGTCATTGTTAGCTCCTACAAGAATAAACTTGAAGCTCTGACTCATTACAGATACACGTAGGGTCACCAACGTCACAAAGGTGTTTTGTAATGAGATTTTAAAGAGAAAAAAGCCCACACAACTCCTTTTAGTGATATTACAGAGAATTCCTGTCACAGATTGTAAGTAAAAGGTTAGGATAAATTATACTGCCCACCTAAATCCTGCTGCAATCTAAGTGTCAGCAGGTAACATCCGCCTCCTCTTTTCTATCAATCCCCCCACAAGAAAACGCAGAGATAATTGGAACAAATCTCCTAGGTGACTCACGGTGAACACTGAGCTGTAATAGCCCAGACTAATAGCTGAAATGGGCCCTGGCTGAGGCGATACGTAAAGACATCGTGTGTTG
This sequence comes from Capromys pilorides, assembly GCA_004027915.1. NCBI lineage: Eukaryota > Metazoa > Chordata > Mammalia > Rodentia > Capromyidae > Capromys > Capromys pilorides. The sequence continues at coordinate 4,611 of PVKN010001238.1, read as the reverse complement.
GAATAAGAAGTGATTATAAACACTTTGCTGTGCCTCATTTCAGAGCCACTACTGAGAGATTAGGCAACCTGTTTAGAGTAAATCAAGAACAAAAAGATTAGCTGTATTTGCTTTTCGAAGTTCTTACACAGCTCCTTAAGTCCTTATGAAAAAAGAGAAAACATCCAGACTTACCGTTGTGTGAGAGAACACAAATCCGTCAGGGTTTGTGACAGGCAGCAGGAAGATATCCAAGGTGTCCAAAATGGAAGTGATGGACGGATCACTCCCATAATCAGAGGCAATCTAGGCAGAGACAACATACATGGCACTCCATCACCCCCTTTGGCTGGGCAACACGGGACAGAATATTATGGCCATGTGTTTTTTTTCCAAATGAAAAATAAAAGTCACTGTTTTGTGATTTTTTTTGTTTTTGGAACTGAGAATTGAACTCAGATCCTTATGTTTGCCAGGCAAGTGCTTATTCTACTGAGCTATCTCGCCAGCCCCCAAAATCACTGTTGATCAATGAGAATCTTCCAAGCCCAGTCTTGTGTGGTATTAATAGTTTAACATGCCAATATCTAGATTTTCATTTCTGACCAGCATAAATTGCTTCCATTAAGTAAAACTCAGTTATCATCTACCCGTTCACTTTCTCTTCCTACTTCTGGTGAGTTGGGCTGCAATGGTGCCTTACACAAGTCCATGGATGGACCAAAGACAATTTTGTTACTATTTCTTCCTTCATTCTCACAGAGGGTGGCTTTCCCAAAGAATTCAGGATCCATATCAGATCACTTAAATATGCTGGACATTTTTTTTTTTTTTTTTATGGCCAGCTCAGCCTGCCCTGGGAGTGGGGCTGGCGCAGCATGTGGTGCCAGGGATCGAACCGTGGTCCCTGCGGTTGCCTAAGCTTTCCTAAGCAGGCACTTTAGACCACTGAACCATCTCGCTGGCCCCATGGACTTTGCAAAGGTTACAGAGAACTTGTTAAACTCCATTTGGGGAATTATATTTTTATTTGCAATCAATTGCAGCAAAGCTGAAGTTTCTGCTGGATTAAAATTTATTCATTTCCTGTGCTCACCCATCCTAAGGCATTATTATTCAACTGTTAAATATCCATTTCATAATACCCTAAAGGTAACTGCATTTTAATTGAAGGGAAAAATGTATCAGTCAGTGTGCACGTGGTTGCACATGCTTGAATGGTCTGATGTAGATTGATTTCCTTTGCTCATGAATTAACATTCTGATTTATAACATGTCATTCTAGCATTACTGAAGAAATACCAGACTAGGACACACCCATCCCATGTCCTGACTCTCATGCCAAAAAACATGTGGAACAAAAGCATTGCTACATCCTGGCAAAATCAGATTTGGGGAAATTTCAGAATAACCCAAACACCTTTAATTATTCCACTTTGATCTGTAGGTCCAAGTATTCTTCTTGCACCTCTCTCTGTTTTCTGTCTCAGCCTCTTCCACAATTTCATAGATGATCTGCATAGTGTGCCTCAGCCCTTAGAGTTCCTGGAAGCGAGGCAGCAAATACTTTGCTCTGCTCTGTTCTTATGCTGAAATCTGACTCCCAGCTTCTTCACTACCATCCTTTCCATCTCCTCTGGCTCCCTATGTCATTTAACAAAGTGCACAATGGCTGGCTCAGAGGCACAGTCACATGGCACCTGAGGGGGCAACGCCAAAAAAAAAAAAGGTTGAGTGGGTCAGTTTCCAGACCACGTGGCAAGAGGACTTGGCTGAGAGCATCAGCTGTTAGGACTGCCAGGACTATTGTGTGCTTACTTTTGAGTCCGAACCCAGAAAGACAAATAAGGGATGACTTTTAGATAAAATGACCTTATTTGCTATCCACAGAGCAGTAGCTTGCGTAACCCACTCTCGAGCATGGATCCCAGCATCTAGCCAGATGGCAGGCTTGTCTCCTCCAGTGCTGAACTGTAAAACAAGCGCGGAGATGTGAAGAGCTACACTGCTATGCGCATCCTACGCCCACCTCTCTCTCCTAGGGGTCCTTCTCTGTTTCCTTTCTACCCTTCCTCTGCCTGGGAGTCTCTCTCTGTCCCCTTCCTGGTCCTGCTGTGATTGAGAGAGGAGGCGATGCAGACATGATTAATTTTCATGTACGGTTTTTCCGTGTGGTCTCTCTTTTTTTCTCCTTAGAGCCCATCTTTTACATAAGCTTAAAGGAAGGCTAAGAAAGAGGCAAAGACTTTTCCTCCTTCGCTACTTGTAAAATATCACTGCATATAATATAACAACAGGAAAATATGTTCATATGTTGTAAATTGGGGGGGAACAGGTTACAAAATAGTTTGTCATTTTTATTTTTTAAAGACTAGTTCATAGGGGACCGTTGTGTATCCATATATACACGACAAAAAGGGAGAGAGGAGAGAGGAAAAGGAGAAAGCAAAAGAAGTAGAATTAGAAAAGTGTTTCTGGCTATTATCCCACAGTTATGAAAACAATCATATATTTTGTGATCTTTCTTCCCTTTTTCTATTTCTCTATTTTACAAATTTATGCAAGGATTGTATTATTTTAGTTACAAAAATGCTCATGATAACCTTTTGAGTCCTTCACAAAAACAGGACGTCAGGCTCTGGGAGATGCTTTCAGGAGTTTAAATTTTATCATCGAAGCGACTTAGTTTTTTGTTTGGAACAGTGGCTTTGCCAATTGAATCAGTAAATGGAGAGGAAAAAATTATTTTTGCACCATCAACTTCCATCTCTGTGCCACATCCTAAACCTAGCAGATAAGGTAAATGAGAAATGCAAATCCTTACTAAAAAATTACATTTCAGAGGTTTCGATAGTCTAGCAGAAAGTGCGCCTTTTCCTTCAAAGAGCTCAAATGTAAACAGTAGAGAACTTTTTAAAACAGAACAGCCTTAGCCACTGGAGCCCCTGGAAGAGGCCAGGGAAGCCCAAGGTGGAGGAGAACCTGGGAATCTGGGGCTTCCAGATCCAGCTGTAAGAGGGAAAAAAAAAAAAAAAAAAAAGAACTAAAAATTAAGGCGGTAGCAGGCAGTAGCAACCCATCCTGTCTTAAGCAGTGAAACCGCTCCTCCCAGAACTGCTGTGGGAAAGCCACTCTGGTGAAATCTGTCCCAGTTACAGAGTTGGTCCCTAGCCATGACATTTCCAAATTTAGCAGGGAATTGTGACATTACCTTCCTCCTCCCCTCATCAAACTCTTTCTAGGAAGTCTGGGGAAATAATTTTCACTTTTTTTCAGGACAAAGTGCAAAACTTGAAATGATCACTACCTAGACGGTCTGGGTAACAAGCTCGAGTAAAACCTTAACCCGTTTATCAGCTGCCACAAAGAAACATTTTCTTTGAGGTTTGTCATCCTTCGTGGTTTGCAACTTCGGCATCCTACCGAACTCCTGGGTTTTATAGTGGTTTTTAGTTTTGGCAGAGTCTTTTTTTGTTGTTGTTCTTTAAATGTAATTCGGGTAATTACTTCATGTTTTTTTTTAAGTGGCTTTTAAAAGGAAAAAAGCCAAGAACTCCCGCCTCGATTAATCACAGACCGCTCCAGCCCTCCGCCCCCGCTCGGGTCCCATTGGCGCGCTCGCCCCGCTGCCTGCGAGCGCGTCCATCAGGAAGCGCGCTGTAATTCTACAGCCCTGCGTCAGCTTGCGCAGGAAACGAGAGAGAGCAAAAAAAAAAAAAAAAAAAGAAAGAAAGAAAGAAACAAAAGAAAGAAAGAAACGGAAAGGGGACGCGGAGTGGCGAGGGTGCCCAGAGCCCGCGGGAGCCGGTTGGGGGCGGGGGTGGGAGCACTGCGATCCGAGGCGGGAGGGGCCGGCTTCTAGAAGCATCGGAGAGCAGGCCTCCGCCGCCTGCCCCTCCCCCGTACCTTGAGCACGTCCAAGGCCCGGTTTTCAAAGGAAGAGCCAATGTTCACTTTGCTCACTAGGCCGGGGTGCTCTGCCGCGAGGCGATCCATTTGTTGAGAAATCTGAAACGTTTGAAATGAGGCGACATTGGGAAATGCATGAGCGGACGCGTCGCTCGGTGGCCTCTCTCCCCTCCGTCCCCACTCCCTCGGCCCCCAGCCGCAGAAGGCAGAGCCGCCCGGGCTGGAGACGTGGGGGCTCTTTGAATCTCTGCTCAGGGTCGATGAGTCATTCTGGAAAGGAGAAGCCATTTTGCTGCTGCAGAACTGGCTCTTTCCAGTTGTGTACAGAACAAAATGGCACTTGTCTGGCTTGCCTGTGGCTTTGCCTCGACCCCAGTCCCCAGGGCAAGCATCTCCAGCCAGGAGGCTTCTCGCCTTCTCGAGGAGAGGGTACAGATGGTGGTGGCACCAGGAAAGGTGACTCCAGAGGGTCCCCTGCTGCATTCTAGGCGTTCAAGCCCCCCCCCCCCCCGCCCCCCATTTTGGAGATTCATTGAAATTTTGTGCATTCTCTGCCCAGCCAGGCTGTGGCCATTGTTGGCACCGACACAGCACGGGCGCATCTAGAAGATCGCCAGAAGCAGAACACAGCCCTGCAGGTGTAGCCAGCATATGCTGTCACAGGACACAGGCACTAGTTTGGGGACCTGCCAGGGGATTAAGAGAGCCCATCTTTGTGCCACC
>PVKN010001237.1:0-54911 GCA_004027915.1 Capromys pilorides | reverse complement strand
TAAGCTCAAGTACCTATGTTATAGAATAATAGTATCACTAAGCTTCTCTTCTGGAGGGTTAACAACTTAAGTTTGCAGACCAAAAAATTAGAGAAAAAGAAGGGCTACAAAGATAGCAAATATTTTGGCCCTAGTCCTTCAAGGTCAGTGAGGACTCAGGACACAAAAGAACCTGTACTGTAACATCGCATAACTCAGTGATATTCCAAATTTTCTGTTCAAGGAGATTATGAGGCCACAGAGGAAAGGGATCGACGATGTATAGTGTGCCTAAGGAGAGTCACCTGGAAAGAAAACATTCTCTCAGGCTTTCACAGAGAGCAAACTGGTCAAGCAATGGCCATGACTCATCCAGACGGCTGACACTGACAGCAGTTCTACAAAGCACTATTCCTGGTTTCAAAGTAAATCCTGAGGGGATTTGGCTTACATTGTAAGATACAAAAGTTTGTTTTACAGGTCTTGCTTCAACTTACCCTTAACCACCTAGCACAAAAGTTTAACCATGAGGCATAAAACATAAAGCTAGATTAGTATGCTGAGCTGTAAAAGGCTTAAATCAACAATTTCCAACATTGCTAGTTCTGCTGATAACCCACTACTATTACAGAATATTGGACTGTGCATACAGCTACTTTCTTTTAGCTCAATGAGAAGAAATATTTGTATCAACAGTGTTTAGAAAAGTTATCATGTTTGCATCTTGTACTCTGAACAACTATTATGAAGACAACAATATACATTATATTAATTATTGTGGCTGTCCTACTAATGTGTTTTGAAACTGTCTCATTGTTATTTCTTATTAGAAGTATTAAGATTATTTTAAAAAAACCCCTCCTGTCTCCAGTCATCTCAGTGAATTAAAATTCTAGTGTTTATACTACATATTGAAAGAGTCAAAACCTCAAGTATATCTAATTGTTTTCTTGTGGACACTTAAAATGGGAAGCCACAGGGCCTCATCCTGTACTAGAAGAGTTGCCTGTGAAGAAGTGTCCAGTCTATCTTCAGCACTGATAGTGTTTGCAACATGGAGCAAAACACTTCAACTGCTGTTTGTCTTTCTGAAATATATGACACCTAAAAGAAATGATCATTAAAAATATTTCAAGTTATGTTATAAAATGGTTTTGACATGAAACTTAGTCTTTTTTCTTTGCATTTAGTAGTTAAGTTTAATGGGCTTATCATGGGAATACCAAAAAATTTTTCTGGGACTGACTGGATTAAATGATAGGCAGATGTATAGACATTATTATCTAGTTAGTCCAGTCTTTGAACTTACTTCCTAGAGATCTACAGCCAGCAATATTGCTAAGTGAATGTAGTGATGAGACATATATCAAATTCCACTTGTATGTTGTGTAAAGCTTCAAGAAACTTGGCTTGCCTCTGCTTCCCACAAAACTGGGATATGACCACATACTATATGCCTAACTAGTTTACTAATCTTTAAACGAAGAGCTTTTAGTGGATTTTATTTTGTTTCTGTTTTTAGTCCTGTGGTGACTGGTTTAATGATGTATATAAAAGGCTGGCCAGATAGCTCAGTGGATAAAAGCACCTGCTTAGGCAGACACAGGGACTAGGGTTTGATCCCTGGCATGCCATGCCGACCTGGCTCCAGGGGCATGCTGAGATGGTGATAGAGACTGGGTGTGGCAGTGCAGGCCTGTAATCCCAGGACGTGGTGGTGCACACCTATAATCCCAGCGTTTGGGAGGCTGAAAACAGGAGAATCACTGAGTCTGATCTGTGTGGTGAGAATCTGTAGGCCCTATACTAAATACATTGTTAAAAAATGATGTATGTAGTTAGGAAAAAAGACTACCCAATGGTGTGTATGTGTATGTGTTTGAAAGATGAGAGAGGTTTTTCTTTGTTGAGGGAATTCAGCTCCCCAACTGAACAGAAAGGTTAGAACCAGCTAGACCAGCAAATCAAGTGATGACCAGTGGCAAGGTGAAAAGTTGCTGACACAAGTTCTTAGTTCTCAAAATAGAACTCATCCTCTTTTAAGACTTGTGACTCATGGCTTCAGGAGTTTTTTTTTTTTTTTTTTTTTTTTAATCATGAAGGCTTATAATTTTGTACACCTCAAAGCTCTGACTAATACATACCTATAGGTGGGGTGTGTGTTCTCAACTGTTTTCCAGGATGAGCTTTGCATTGATTAGAATCTTAGTGCTCTAAGAGTTTTCAAAATCCTCAGTGGGAAAGAAGTGCTTTCCTTTCTTAGACTGGAGATTTAGAACTAACATAGAATTTTAGTTAATCCTCAGATTTATCAGTGGCCCAAGACTTTATCATATGTAATCTTTTTGTTTTAGTGCATCTGGAATAAGGAGCTAGGAAATGTACTTTCTCAGTGATGTTGAGGGCTGGCTACTTGGAAGCATGGTGTGTTAATATTCTGTGTCAAGTCTTGGGTTTCTACACACTAAGCAGAGACACACAAAGTACCCCTTTGGTCTGGGACCATATTTTCAAAGTTGTTTGTATAACTAACAGTCTTGGAAGACAGAGCTTCTAATAGAGCAAAGGGCAAGTGGGTTTTCTTGTAATCAGCTATAAAATATTTGTGTTATCTAAGCTCCAAGTTCCTCAACTGTTACACAAACCCAGGATCTCCCTGCATAACATTCCCATGGGGATGAGGAAGATTAATATGAATGGGAAACTGATGCTGCTTAATACCCTGTACATGATACAGCCTTCATCTCTGATCCAGGAGTCTCATGATTTGTCCTCTGGCAGGCTCCCTACCCAGTATACAAATAAGGTAGACTCTCAGGCCCTCCATTGTGTTTGACACTATTCTTAATCTTTGCCCTGCTTTAAGGTTAATATAAAAATATATTGAAAAACAGAGGGAAAAAGTAACTTTTAATATCATTCTCAGACCATTGATAGTATTGGATATGTCCTTCCATTCTTTTCAAATACATCCAGTCCTCTGTATCCATAAGTTCCACACCCAAGTATACAACCAACCACAGATCAGAAACAGTTGGGAAATAAACTGTGTCTATGTAATGAGCTGGATTTGGATTGTCATTTCCTAAGTTATATAGTATAATAAATATTTCCATAGCATTTACATTTTATTAGGCATTATGAATAATATACAGATTATTTTATGTATATAGGAGAATGTATGTGGGGGCCTTTATAAGACCCCAGTCATTTTATAAAACAGAAAATTTACAGATACTGGTATCAGTAAGGGTGCTGGAACTCATGCCCCCCTTGCACACTGTGGTGATTCATACTGAGGAATGAGTCATAAAATTATGTACTTTAACATAATTCTGTCTTTCTGTAATACAGAAGCATTTCCTATACTCAAAAGTCAGCATTTCTTTCTTTTTTTTTTTTTTTTTAGTGTATTTGGTACAGGGTCTATAGTCTCAACATGTAGATTGGACTCATAGTGATTTTCCTGTTTACAGCCTCCCAAGTGCTGGGATTACAGGCATGTGCTGCCATGCCCATTCTCGCTGTCTCAGGGTGCCTAGGGGGACAGAGCCAGCATGGCACACTGAGTATCAAACCCTGGTCATTGCGCACTGCTTAAGCTGATGCTTTAGTTCACTGAGCTATATGGCCGGCCCCCAAAAGTCAGCATTTCTGATTGTATAAATAATTTGTAATAATTGTGGGAACTTGGAAAATTAAAAAGTAAAGAGAATTATCAGTATGCCTGCCCAGAGATGGAGCCCCTATTACTACTGTGTGTATTTCTTTCTAATATTTTATGTACATTTTATAAAGTTTTAGGAAGACTATTATATTCTTTATTCAGCTAACATTGTGTCTTGCATTCCTTCCCATCCGTTAAATACTGAATAATGGGTTAGCCTTAATGACCCTGTATCTCATTCTCAGGATGGCTGAATTCTTATGTTCATTTTATAGCAATTTCCCTAATCAGTTCTGAAAATTATCACTGCACTGTTCTGTTCCAGTCTGCTATTCATTGGTATACTGTGGTATTGGCTTCCTCTTTCTTTCTCCCTCTGTCTTGTTCATTCCCTTTCTCTCACCTTGCCTTTCTTTCTCTTTCTCTCTCTCTTGCCCATTTTCTAGGTTTGCACTTACTTATAATTAGAACTTTTCAACATATCTTTATGTTTCTTACGCCCTTTTCTATATTCTTTTGTCTCTGTTCTTTAGTCTGGATATTTTATCCTGATGTATCTTCCACTTTATTATTTCTTTAGCTAAGTAGAACAAGCTTTTAAATTCATCTTTTAAGTTACTTACAGTTTCTGATTATTGAGTTTCCATTTGACTCTTTGTATAGATTTTTATGTACTGAAATTGTTTAATATCTTTTAGTTCCTTAAATATATTAACTATTAGTTATTTCAAAGTTCATATCTGATAACACCTTTATCTGAATGTCCTGTGAGTCTCTTCCTAAGTCTGTCTGTCTACTAGAAATTAAGTCTTCCTTAGTATTTACGTAGTGTGGAACATTGCTTATGAAAACATCAGGCTCTGGCTTGAGTTGTCTTTCTCCAGGGGCACTCTACTGGAAGGTGGGTGGGCTGGGAGCATGACTCCTTAATTCAACCCTGCAGTGAGAACTGTTGAGGCTGGGCTCTGTGCCTGGGAGGACAGAATTGTTTCTTGTTACCTTTATTCTTTTTTTTTTTTTTGTATTTTAGGGTAAGGTCTACAGGGACTTACTACACAGATCGGTCTTGCAGAGATTCTCCTGTTTTCAGCTTCCCAAGTGCTGGGATTACAGGTGTGCACCATCATTCCCAGTGTCAATCACTGGCTCAACACGCCCCAAGGGCAGGGCTGGCACAGCAGTCTGGGAACCACCGACCCCTGTGTCTGCCTAAGCAGGTGCTTTAATCCACTGAGCTATCTGGCTGTCCTACTTTTATTCCTAGCATGAAGCCTGGAGCAGTTTCTGGACCTGCAATGCCAAACATTTCTCCAACACTCAGAATATTTATTAAAAACAAACTATTTCCCCCATTTTTGGACTATGCCATATTATCAAAGGGAGAAGTGAAGCAAAGTGTAAGGTTTAGCAGTCTTTGGGCTTCCTGCTTCCTGGGTCTTGGCCCTGCAGTGTTTCACTGTTTTTGGTGCCTTCTAGTATCTTCAAAGTGATTTTGACTTTTTTGGGGGTTGTTTTCAGCAGAAGCGTTTCTCTAAAACAACGTAGTCTGTGTCACTACCAAAAGCAGAAGTCTGTGCTCTGTATCTATTGCTTTGTGTAGTGCCAGCCCAGGGCTGTGTTAAAGAGACCTGTTGGAGACACTTCAGTCCTTCTACTACCGTTGGTGTGAGGCTTTTCTTCAGCAGTTTTACTTGAGTGACTTTGGAGAGACCAGAGTATTGAATCAGATGAATGCCACTGTCTGGCCTTCTCTTACTTCTGTTACAGTGCAGGTTGCCTGCACTGTCACAATGACTTGTTCTGTGTCTTTTAGGTTCTTAGAACATGCTTCTTAACAAGCAGACTGTGGCTGTCCAGTTAACCTGGCAGAGTTCCTTGGCAGATGAATGCATGTGTTGATGCCAGGCATGGTGTTCTGTCTGTTTTAGATTCAGAGCATCTCAGGGTCCATCATTCAGTCCATTTTGCATATTTAAGTCAGTGAAAACACAAGAAAAAAGAACAAACTTTCAGTGCATGGCAAAGAAAAGTGTATTTTAAACATGTGGGTCCAGGATTGGCTGGGATTGCCCTGTAAATTGCTTTGAAGTCAGGTTTGTCTTAATTACTTTTACTCGTTGTTGGGACAAATACCAGACACTCAAAATGAAGGAAGGAAAGATTTACTTAGCTCACAGTTACTGGAGGTTTCAGTCCATACTTGGCTGGATCCAAGGCAGAGAGGCACAATGCAGAGGCAGCAGTTCATAGTGGCAGAACAGCAACAAAATGGCGACAGAGGCAACCAACCAATCAGGGCAGCAGAGCAACAGCATAAGTCTGTCTCTCTGTCTCTCTTTATGTTACATTTAGGCTCTCTGTTTTTTAGCCTATCCGCCTTAGGCCACACCTATAATCCCAGAAGAATTCAGACCCATAGTCCCATCAGTACTAAAACACATAATCCCAGTGGATCATGAGTCAAGTCTCAAACTCTAGAAGTCCCTGCCCCATGACTGCATGAGGCTTTGGGAGGACAACTAGACATAAACCATAACAGGGTTATATGTCATAGTTCTTCCTCCGGCTGACGTTAGCCATTTCCTCTAAAATAATGTAGTGGGTTTAGGGTTAGAGGAGAGTAAATGAGTAAAATGAGCAAGCCTGGGAGCATTATATGAAATCAACTGCAACAATCACAGAAGTTTTCATTCATTAAGTTATTCAAAAATTATTCATTGAATGTGTTGTTTGCATCAGATGATATCCTGAGAACTACAAATGTAGCCACAAAGAAAAAAATTCTATAAACGTAATCTGTGCATTTGAATTCTATTTTATACTAGTGGTGTTTGCTTCATCTAGCCGTTATCTCCATGCTAATCCTAAATAGGTTTTGTATTATGCTCATTTTCTTTTTGTTATTGCTGTGCTGGGAATTGAATCCTACACTCAAGGCAAGAGCTCTAACTGTGGACTATAACCATGGGCCTCTGCTAATATTGTATTTTCTTATGCATATGGAATATAACCTTAAAATACAAAACTGGAAAATATCTCCAGTCCTGGAGTTTGTACCATGTTTATTCATAAGTCGTACTCTATTGGGGTGGCTAATGGTCTTAAGATACCATTAAGAATATATTAATAGGTAGATAATCAGTAAAAATTTTCAGTAACAGTATATTGCTTGGCATTAGGATATTGTAATCCATATTGCTGATTATAAAATTTTAATCTCATGAATTTAATGTATAAACACTTTACAAACTAATAAGATTTACTAGTGCAGACCTAGTATTCTGTAGGCAAAGGCTGGAATTATGCTATTTTCTCATAGATCATTAAATTAATAGAGTATTTAAGGGTTTACTTTCCCTTTGGGGAAGTTTGTCTTGCAGCTGGTACTGGAAATGGGAATCAGATGAGATGCATTTGAGGTGCCTGTGAAGCATCCCCATGAAGACAGGCTGATAGAAGTCAGTCAGTGGTTTAAATTGTGGACTTGGTGGTGATTTCGCAGTAGAGAGGAGTGGTGTAGAGGAGCAGCCTAAGCCTGGGTTTGTCATGGTGGTGCATGCCTGTAATCCCAGCACTTAGGACTCTGAGGCAGGAGGATTGGTGCGAGTTCGAGACCAGCCTGGGCTATACAAGTAAGCTCAAGGCTAGCCTGAACTGCATAGTGAGACCCTGTCTCAAAAAAAGATAAAAAAAAAAAAAGGAACTCCTAATGTTTTTATTTCTTATCTTCTTGGTACAGAAGATTTTTCCAGAGATTTGCTAATCTTATTAGTCTTTTTCAAACAACTAATTTTGGTAATGATTCCCTGCATTCAACATATAGTCTATTGATTTCTACTCTTCAAGTTTGTTCAGTTTTAAGCATATTTTATTTTGTAGTATGGACCTTTGATCCATAAGCTATTTATAAGTTTATTTTAAGTCTATCGATTAATTTTAAAAAATTAATCTGTCTTAATTGCACTATAGTGGAACTTGGTTTATGTGATGTGAATCTTTGAAATTATTGCAGTCTGCAGTCTGCATTATTGCCTAATATAGGCACTTTTTATATGCCTTACATTCTTGAAAAGAATATATATTTCTCAGGAGATGGGTCATAGCTGTTTATATATCCAGTAGCTAAAAGTTACTGTGTTTTTCACTTCTACCATGTGCTTACTGAACGTTTTTATACTTGTACAGTCAAAACTTGAGAGAGGCATGTTAAAATGTTGTATCATAGTAATGGATATGTTTGGCTCTCCTTCTTGATATCTGTTTTTGTTGTACAGATTTTGTCTTTGTGTAATTTCCTTAACTGTTTTCTAGTTAGTAATTTGTTCTTCAGCTGTGCTTATGACTAGCCTATTAAATTTAAAAACTTCATTGACTTTAATTTCTAGGATGTTCTAATTATTGCTTTTTCTAATCTACATAGTTTTCCTCAGTTTATTCTTTTCAATGCTTTTCTTACTCTAAGCTAGCTCAAGTTCTTGGTTATCTAAGCCTGTGTTTATTCTGTCTAGATGGTGTCATGTGTTTTATAATTTTGTGTCATACATTTTCTTCTGTAGGACTCTTATTTTGTGAAACTAAAAAAATGAAGTAGCCTCCTTCAGAAAGTACTCCTCCAGAGTCTGCGTTTGTGACTACTAAGCTGGTCAGTAGTCTAAGAGCAATTTTTGTGTTATTTTCTTGACTGAGGAGTGTCCAGACCCCTGTGTAGTACAACTCTGAGTGCCACACTGGGTGGAATTACAGCTCACATCTTCATTTATCCTCCTCCTGCCCTGTGACCTTCCTAGGTGGAGCCAAGACCTAGACCAGCTTGCACCCTCAGCAGGTGGGATGTTTGTTTAAACTCCTGGACTAGCTCCCTGAAAGATCAGCCTTCTGAGGGGCCTGGGTGTGTCCTCCAGGTCTTGGTTCCAGTTCCTTGAGTCATGTGACCCATGGTTTCAAACCTTTCTGAAGGCTTTTGATCCCTCACCCCGAGACACTGAAGTCTTCTCCCTCCCCAGTGTTCTTAGCATGGCTCTTATGCTGGCTGGTTTGATTTTCAGCTTCCTTGTTTATCCATCTGGTGCTTTTCCTTACTTTCCTGACAGCTCAGCTCTTCTTTTCAAAGGATGACTTGTTTTATACTAAAGTATTCAGAGGTATTTAATTTTCTAGCCTATCCAAGTGCCAGAACCAAAAGTCCTCATCAGATTGTGGGAGAAAAATTACTAGCACTCTGTGTCTCTGTCTCTGTCTCTGTCTCTGTCTCCATCTCCCTCTCTGAGAAAACATTCACATGAAATTGCCTATCCACTTTGTTTTCAGGGTCATATGCATTTTGTCTGTTTCATAATCTTGTGGTTACGTGTGGGGAAAGCTAGTAAAATCTTGTGGTTACGTGTGGGGAAAGCTGGTAAAATGCTAATTTTAGTGCAATTCTGTTATAGGCTAAAGGTCAATTTTCAATACACAGACAAACCAATAAATATATATCTACATTTAAGTTAATTTTTTTTCTCTAAAATTACCCATTGCCTTTCCTAGTGGGAAGTAAAACATCAGGACTATTACGAAGCAGAGTATATAGGTGTGTGTTCTTCTTTTGCTCTCATGTGGCAATCGCTGCGCTCTAGACATACCCTGCCCCCAGCAAGCAACAACAGATACCACTGCAGCTGCAGACACCAGCTAATGTCTTCCTACATCGGGTCTGACACCACCTACCTGGAGGCAGTGTCCGTCTAGTCTCCGGGACCTCTACTATGCTGGTCCCAGGGGCTTTTACCTGAACATTTGATCAGCTACTCCTTTAGGGTTGATTAATTAGGTCAGTAGCTCACAAAAGTCAGCTAAACACATTTATTGGTTTAGCATACTGGATGGTGCAAAGGAGGAAGGTAAAAGGATGCATGGGGTGAATGTGGACAGGGGAGAGGATGCACAGGCATCTGCCTGTTCCAGAGCTCCTCTTGTAGGACTCTCCACGCTTCCTGCTGTCCAGAAGCTCTTAGAATCCAGTTTTTTGGGCTTTCACTGGTCATTGTATGGCATCCTTGAAGCATGAACAACCATCTGAAAATGTGATCAGACAAAAAGGATGTGATCCTATGCTACGAGCCTGCTTAGGCTTTGTATAGCCGCCCCCCTCCTGGGTGTGGGGCAGGACCCCACTGGAATGAGGAGGCCCTTATAACCCAGGATGAGACAAGCTAGGTCAGAGGGTTTCTTTATGGCCAGCTGAAGGCAGGGGAAGATTAGTTTTTATGACTTTCCTTGTGGGAGAAAAATTCCAAGTTTTACAGTCTTCCTTGGGGAAAGAGTTATAGATCAGGAATTGTGATCAAAACCCAAAATGTTTACATAATAACATCACACAGAGCCATGCCACAGAATTCCATTTTGTGGGTCCATGTAAGGCACATATTTGAGGTGGGAACCCCACTTGTTGTTTCCTTTATACCTTCAGTAGACTGAGGTTTCAGGGAAGGGAGGTCTCAGAGGTAAAGACCTGGGGCAGTGGAGTGTGGCTCTTCATTGCAGCCCTTGATGTAGAAGAACAGGAAAGGACCATCCTATTATTCATTAATTCACTTACAATACTCATACTGCCACAGAGCAAGAAGCGCATCAAAAATTAAAGGCTGGATTAACTGTATTAAAAACTCAACCTATAGAAAAGACTAAATAAGTCTCATTAAAGAAAAGGTAAATTGATTGTATTTTATAAGAAGAAAACAAATTTAAAATTAAATGAAACAAATGTTTATTATAAGGGCAGAATTAAAAATCCCTTTTTAAAAAGCACAATAACAGTGTGGTTCTTTTTAGTGACATGGATAAGGAAGAGAGATTGAGCAGCTAAGAACAGAATCAGGAAAGGGAAAACAACATTTCATTGTCAGATCTAAATAAAACTTAGGCTGTGGCTAATAAGATAATTATATCAATTTTTTAAAAAATTACTGATAATAGCCAGAATATCTCTAGAAGAAGCTATGAAATTTCTATGTGAAGCCTGTAAGTACAGCTAAGCCTATAAAGCTCTATACTTAAAATACCAGTTTCCCATTTACTGCAAACATCCTATACCAGCATCTAGACAGAGAGTATATCTCTTTAAGATGAAAGAATCCTTTGGAGTAACTTTTAAAAGCCATGCTGCATTTTTGCAGTTGTAGGCACAAACGGCTTCACTTTTCCTTTCTACCGTGGACAGATGGCTGGACCCAAGATACATATAACTGCAGACTTAAAGATGGTATTCCTGTTCAAAGTAGGCAACTGCTGTTTTATCATTAAGGATTATGATCACAAGTGAAACTAGTTTTATGGTACCAGTACTTAAAAACAAACCAGAGGTTTTTTTTTTATCCTAATAAAATACTGTATATCAAATACAAAAAGCTATTTTATGCAATAATGAGATACGTTTATTAAGGCTCTGAATTTTGGCTAAAAAGAGCTAGTTAAATTTCAATGAGAAGAATTTGTTTTAATTTCTATTCCTCCCCCCCGCACCCTGCAACCACAAGCAGCTCACCCTCTGCTCTCTGTAGCTTTGTAAATTACCTCACCATGAACAAAAGTCACTGATGGAAGTGCCTTAACATGTCCAACCTAGAGGCAGAAAAATAAGCCAATAAAATAACTCATGCAGTCCTCCCAGAGTCTCAGCACCCACAACTCAAAGCTATTTCTCACTGATAGTAGTGATAGCTACTGTGAGTTACTGAAATCCTTCACTTTTATTTTTTTCTTAAGAATTTGTTCCCCATTTCAAGACTCTTTCCCCAGTTTTGTTTCTTGCTATTTCTAACACCATGTTTAAGAACAAAACAAAACAACTCTGGCTTTTAAAAAGAATGATACTTTTTTCCCACTAAAATTATTAGAAGTTCAATAAAACTTTATGACAATTTTACGGAC
The DNA here is from genome assembly GCA_004027915.1 of Capromys pilorides. Taxonomy (NCBI): domain Eukaryota; kingdom Metazoa; phylum Chordata; class Mammalia; order Rodentia; family Capromyidae; genus Capromys; species Capromys pilorides. The sequence goes on along the minus strand of PVKN010001237.1, from coordinate 43,357 downwards.
TTCAGTGAACTATTTTTAATTATATTATTGTTTAATGTCAAGCATCTAAGTTCTAGATCAATGATTTCATACAAGAAACTAGCATATACTTGGACTGAAGGTGATATCCTGGAATATCACTAGAATGAGGACAACACTGCAGCATAGTCACGTAAGCAGGTGGCATCAACATCTTTACATGCTGTCCCCTGGGGTCCCTTGGGTCACCAAGAAAAGACTACTCTCAAAGGCTAACAGCAGCAATCCCTGAGGTGGAATCTAAGCCTCAGGACATCAGCTCCTGAATACTGATCTTCATTTTGGAAAAGTCTCTCATGATTGGGTATAATTTAATCTGGATAACTGTAGAGCTATCTTTAGTATTTAAGGTAGGTTTTACATTTTTAAAATTTGATTTTCAAAGAAAAAAAATGAGCCCTCAGGGTAGAGTGCCATTGATTACCTGTGATGTTGAAAATTAATATACCTGCTCCCCCTTTTTTTTTTTTCTTAGCACATTAAACTCTTTATTCTGGACCAATACAACCCCTTCTTCTGCTTCCTTCCCTGCCCTGCTCCCCTACTTTATGTCCACCTCTGGAGAAGTATGGTCCTAGCAGTCCGTCAATCTGATAGAATGTTAGATTGTGCTCTTAGGAGAAACGGTGAAAAGAAACCCACAGTGCTAACTAGACAGATTGTGACAGAGATTAGGCTAATGGAGGCTGTGATACAGATTGCTTTCATCCTCCCTGAGAGTGAGTTTCCCTCTCTCATGGTTGAGCAGGCCTGTAGCTCTCCTGACCTTCCCCACTGTGGTGTCTTCCTTCCCCTTCAAAACTGGCCACTGGAACTTCTTTGTACTTTGATACCTGAAGTCTTCCAATTTGTGTTTTCTTTCTGGAAAGCATGCTGAAGATAACTTCCAGATATTTTGCACCAGCAAATATAGATTTTCTAGTGACAGGATGCTTATTTAAAATGCCTAGATAAATGGGGCTCAATACCATTTTGTTTTTATCATTTATTTCATACACTTTTGGAAACTATGTATTGCATAGCAAGTATGTAAACTTGCAAAGTTTACTTAACCTGTAGCTCTCCTGACTTTCCCCACTGTGTCTTCCTTCCCCTTCAAAACTGGCCACTGGAACTTCTTTGTACTTTGATACCTGAAGTCTTCCAATTTGTGTTTTCTTTCTGGAAAGTCAGTATTCCGACTTGCCATGACTATACTGTTTTACAACTTATGAATTAAACTGCCTGGATACTTTCAATAAAACACAGACATTTATTGATGACTTACTTTGAAAAAGTTAGAATTAATGATTACGCATGTAATAGCATCAGTTTCTCCTCTGCTGAAGGGAAAGGAAAAGGGTTGTGTTGAAATTTAACCTCACCTGCTGCTTCTGGCTGAGCCTGAGAGAGTAAGCTGGAGGAAGTTCATTTTCATACATGGCTAATACTGGGAAAATTTTATCGTGTTTTACTTCCCAGAATTTTGATTTGTTTGTCATAACCTGGCATGCCCGTGGTGGTTCCACATGTTGCGTCTTCTGCCCTCAAACGAAAGTAAGCAGATGAGCAAACAGCAGTGCTTTGAGAGACACTGCTGAAGTCTAAGGAGGTGAAGGCAAGCAGATTGCTGCCTGCAGTAGTAATTGGCAACACTTCACACACATGGTGACTTTCTCAGGCAAAAGCACCTAAATGACAAGGTTGAGCTGAGAAGACAGGCAGGTGGATTTCCAGAGAGCCAGAGCTGTGTTGGGCTCCAGTCTTTGCGTCTGCTGTTCTTCCTGGCCTTTCTCTCAGGCCTTAGGGGCAGAGCACACTCTCCACACTGAGTGGTACACTGCCAGCTGGGGATGCAGATCTGAAGTGCAAGCGCAGTGCCTGAGTGAAATGTAAGGAATGGCCTGAAGGTGTGGTGTGGGCAGGGGAATGACAGCCCTGCCCTGACACATCTCATACAAGTGGGTTACCCTTAAAAACAGCAATAGCAACAAGCAAACTGCAAGCCAAAGTGCTACTGAAAACTCTTACATAATTCTAGTAGGTTTGGATTTCCTCGGGTTCGAATTTTCTTGCCTTTTTGATAATCAGACGATCTGAAGAAAGGCATAGAATTTCAGGGGAGAATCTGCATGACAACTTCACAATGAGGCCATTCACCAGGGCCCTTTCATTAGCTCACACGCGATCTACATCATTCTTAGACTCTGGCATGGCTACAAGGCTCCATTTAAACTTAACCCAACTTGCAAACTTAACTGATCCAGGAATGACTCAATACGTCCAGCCAGCTACTGTAGCTCTTTTTCCCCGCTTGATAAGAGAATTTAACACAAAAGGCTTTACAGTTCTTAAATGACTCCACTTTTTTCTTGTCTTTGAAATGTGGTGCTTATGTGACCTTTTGTTCTCAATACAATTTCATGTGGCTTGATTATAGTTTTTGAAAGTCTACACAAACATGATATTGACTGCCTCCTCTTTGAATAAATATTTTAAAAAATCACACAGATGCTATAAAGTAAATTCATATGTCCTATATCCACATAGCTGGTTTCAATATGTTAGATAGTATAGTATTATGAGCTATTAGATGCAATTAAATCAAACTTTAAAAGATTTTCTTTACTTTTGAGGATTGATTCAGTTACAATTTATAGTAGTATTTCAACACCAAATTTCTGTTCATGCATACTTCTAATTATTTTTACTACCTTACATGATATGTAAATTTAACATTTTAATCCAAATTGTCTAGGTAGTGAGAGGCCAAGAAGTGGCCATGAAGCCAATGAAGACCTCTGTTTCCCCTAGGGTGTACTTGTGGACGAGGCATCCTGATATGGCAGTGGAGAGAAGATCCTGTTGGGTACATTTGGTGGCACCAAATGTTGAAAGAGCACACATTTTTTTTTTCCCAAGGGTAGTGAGAACTCACATTGGATCCATAGATTGGAATTCTATTTCCCAAGCTTGGGAGTCACCAGGTTGCTTGTTAAACATGCTGATACCTGGCTCTACCATCATCCTATGACTGACTCAGTATGTTTGGGATAGGGTTCTGAAAAATTGCATTTTTAGGAAAGTGTCCAGTGGACTGATGGTATCCAGTGGTAATTGGATCATAGTGAAATTTGCAAAGCTGAAGTCACCAAGGGTTGGCAAGAAAGTTCAGGCTGCCTCCCCTCCAGCTCCTGTTATCCCCAGTTGAGCTAGTACTCCACTCTGGTATGATACCCAGAGGTACAGTGGCAGGAGCAGCAGGATGACCCTAGCGTTTCTGAGATCTTGGAGCAACATGACCATCCACCTGTCTGCTGGCATCTACACTGGGATGGGGTCCACTAACCTGGCGTAGGCCAGACCACATCTCCCTGTGGGCCTGCACTGGCTGCATGAGGCTGTCATCTCTCTCACATCCAGCTCTGTAATTAGAATTTCAGAGTAGCTGTTATCTGCAGTAATTAATCCAAATTTATTTCTCTATCCCCACCACACCCCTATTAAAGTAATTTTCAATGATTAGAAACAAAGAAAGGTCGTTTTCAAAAGAACTCTCAATTAGAGATGGATTCTCAGAGAACCTTTTGGTAATGTTATATCTTTATTTCATAAAGTTGAGCTTTTTTCCCTCAAAGACCAGTAGATCTGTTGTTCAGAACAGAAAGAACATAGGACAAGTATGACAGCAGTTGACATTTGTAGCAGTTTGCTCGGGCTGCTGCTGTGGGTTCTGTGTAGAATCTACCCCCACATAGCTAGCACTTTTCTATGGTGGTAATTTTCAGTTGGCAAACTTCATGTCTTTATTTTCTTAGGTATTTACTTATTTGTGATGCCAGAGGTGGAACACAGGACCTCGCACATGCTAGGCAGATGCCCTACCACTAAGTTGCACCCCAGTCGCCCAGCAAGCTCTTGATGATAATTTTCAGCTCTATGCAGAAATACAAAGTATTGCTACTGATCACTCCCTTTCCAGAGGACTCTAAATTTCCCATGTGTGTAGTGGCTTTTTCCATTCTCTAATTTCACTGTTGGTTTTCATAGGGAAGAAAAGTAATCTTTTCTGTACACACTTTGAGGTTCAAGGATGAGTTCCTTATAACTAAATTGAGACTATTAAAAGGAAAGTGTACAGTTTATTTAGAAGAAATTTTACAAGGGATGGAACTTGCAGAAATAAAAATCCTAAAAAACAAGGAAAATCTGTCCTTGATGCTCAGGTTTGGTGAAGAGTAGATGGCTACACGGGGTTTGATTGCAGAAGAATGTCTGACCTAGTGGTCATGAGCTAGGGGATTAGCAGGGGTGTGTTTGGCTTCTTTCCTGTGACCCTGTGCCTTCAGAGACAAGGATGCTCTTTTCTCTTCTTATCTGCAGTAATTAATCCAAATTTATTTCTCTATCCCCATCCCACCCCTAATCTCTCATGTTAGAGTCTCCTGCTTTGGGGGTGGGCAGAGAACTTTTCTGAGAGCTGGCTTCATAGAGCAGTGAATAAAGGTCAAGGAGACCTGCTTGTTTCAGCTATTTTCTCAAATACCAAAGTGCCTTATGTTAGGGTAGTGTGCGCTGAACTATGATTTTCAAACTGAATCCTTTTAGGAATGTAGCAAACATGCATTGCCCTGCTTGGGGCCTCGCTGTGTTCAGAGATCATGAGTTATCATTTAAATCTTTTTTTTTTAGGAATGTGTTCCAGAAAATCTAGAACTGAAGAAGAAGATCTTTGCTCAGCTAGATCGCATTGTGGATGATACAGTCATCTTAAGCAGTTCCAGCTCTTGCCTCTTGCCTTCCAAACTCTTTGCCGGTTTGACGCATGTGAAACAGTGCCTCGTGGCTCATCCAGTGAGTATTTTAAACCTAAGAGGCAGAGTGGTGGGAAGTGCTGGTAATGGCAGCTATTTAGGAGGCTGAAGTGTGAGGATCATTGGAGCCTAGGACTTTGAGGTCAGCCTGGGCAATATAGCAGAAACTGTTTCAAGAACAATTTTTACACAGTGCAAGTTCTGAGTTCAATTCCTGGTACAAAGAAGAACAAAACAAAGCAGTTTTTATAAACTTGGGAAATTCATTGTATCTCATTCCAGTTTGGGGTGGCAATAGCAAATCCCCCTGTATTTTGAATTGCTTTATCAAGATAATATCAGCATTTTTAGAAAGATTGAAATTCTTTAGATTTTTTGTTTGTGTACTTAACACATCCTCACATAACTCATCATACAGCGGAGGAGACTGACTACTAAATAAATAATTCCATCACCAAGGGAAAAATGCTACCTTAAAAGTATACACACCGAGAAGGATTTTGTAGATGTGTCACTTGTCCTGTGTTACCAAACCCAATTCCGAATAGGATCACTTTTGTTAACAATCAGATTCTGGGTCCCTTTCCTGAGATTCTGACTAATGAGGTTTGACTTTCAGTCACTGTTCCCTTTCCCTGTTCTCTAGAATTAACTGGGGAGACTCCCTCCCCAGGAGAGGGTCGCAGGGTGAAGTGGGGGAAAAACCACCTGGTGGAGCGGTTCTAGCCTGGCTGGGCTCTGAGTGTAGGGAAGGGTACAAGCAAAGCCCAAGCCAAGCATGTGCACAGGCTGCAGCGTGCAGAGCAGACAGCATCGCTGGGGAAAGCTGCCCTTGGGAAGCAGCAGAGGAAGTCTGGTGGACTTGGGAATTTAGGTCAAGTACCCCATATCCAAAATGTTTGGGCATAGGGGTGTTTCAGATTTGGGGTGAACAGTTGGATTTCTGAATGCTTATATGGATTTTACCAGTTGAGCATCTTAATTCAAAAAATCCAAAATTCAGAATGATGTACCCCCCCTTTTTGTTAACAGTCAGTGTCTAAAAATTTAAGATTTCTAGAGCATTTTGGTTTTTCAGCCTAGAGATGCTCAGTTTGTAGCTGAATTATGAAGAATTCTGAGTGACTCTGAAGAGTTGGGACCAACTTAGGTAGAGAGCCGCAGCTCTGTGGTAGAGACACTGCTTGGGAAGGTAGCAGGAGGGGAACACTGATGGCCCTGGATGCGCAACAGTGGCTGGAGCAGGAGGGACAGTTTCTAATCAATGATTTGCTTCTAAGTAAATTTTTAAAGCTATTCAGAAATTATTACACTGTTTGGAAACTTCCTCTTGGGTTCTTTGACAACATTATCCCCACATTTCTTCCTTAAAGTACCTCACGGGCAGGACAATTCCAGACTCACTCTACTCTGTCCCAACTAGCAGAACAATTACTCAAATGATGCCCCTCCCTCTACCCGTTGGCCCATCCTAGAACTATTTAGTAAGCCTCAACTTTATTTTTTATTTATTTATTTATTTATTTTTGTCTTTTTTGGGACAGGGTCTCACTATGCAGTTCAGGCTGGCCTTGAGCTCACTTTTATAGTCCAGGCTGGTCTCGAACTTGGACAGATCCTCCTGCCTCAGCCTCCCAAGTGCTCCCAAAATTAATTTTAAAAATTAATTTCTTGTTTTTTTATAAAGTAAAGCAAAACCAGTTGTTAACTAAAGTGTATCAGATAGCTTGTTATTTGTCTCTCTCCTGTATTTTTTTCTTGTATTTGAACTGATCATTCCACCAACTTCTGGGTCTTGGAGAAAGCCATTTTGAATAAGGTGGACAGGCAGCTCTAGTAATCAAGAACCACTGCTAACCTTGGAGGCCCCCAGAAACGTCCTCTGCCTCCCAGGCCAGGGTAGAGAGCTGAGCCCTGAGCTCTCAGCCTCAGCTCTTCACCCTCTGTGAGCTTTGCCTGATTAGGAAGTAGGCTAAAGGAAAAAGGAAGTTTACTCATGCCCCTGAAGGGCCCTGACAAAGCAGATATTAAGCAATTGCAAAAGATTGCAGTCTCCACCCCTGCCTACCCAGGGAAGACTCTCACCAGCATGTTGTGACACCATTTGTTTTCTCAGGTACCTTTTGCAGGGGCAGGAGCAGGATTTCTGGACATCCCCACACCTGAGGGCAAGCAGAAAACAGCGTCTGGTGGGTGTGTGCTGTCTGCTCCAGAGCAGTTCACATGGGGCCTTAATGCAGCTTTGTAGCCAGCAAAAGTGGTTGTGGACACTGCCAGAAGGAGGACCGGGAAGAGGGTATTCATGTGCCCATTGTTTCTGTCCTGGACAGTCTCCCTCTGAAGTGTCTCCTGTGGTAACTTTCCTTATCTTTCTTGTCTCTGGAATTCCCATATTGAGAGTGTGGCCATGGCGTATGTTGGTCAGAACTTCTCAAAGTTGCCTTCAGCTGTAGCCTGTGTTTAGAATCAACAGCAGCCACTGGTCAAGAGCAGAGTTCTTCTGATACCACACTTTCTCAAGATCTCCCTTCTCTTCCCTGCCTGTCTCCGTGTGTGGAACATGGTGGTCCAGGGTGTTGACAGGGTCTCCTTGCTGAGAGGGCAGTCCTGCATGTGAGGACGAGCCTGGGCAGAGGATACATTCCTAGAGGCCGCTGTGCACCAGTGCAGCCTGGAATTAGACCAGGTCTGCTTCCTCTATTTGGTGCCAAGGGTCCCTGCTACCTGCCCCCCACTTGGACCTTTTTTCTGGCTCACCCTTCTGTCTGACATGGAGGATATTCAGCCTGGTGTTGCTGGTGACTTACATGTTTCACTGATGGGCTTACCATCCCTGGGGCAGGTGTGTTTGTCTGCTCCTTGTGCATTTGCATGTTGCTGCCTGGTCCAAGCCTGTGCTTTTGCTGTTCAGAGGGCTCCTTTCAGCTGTCTCTGTGGGATAGGAGCACTGGCTGCAGAAAGTCTCAAAACATAGAGCATTCAGTATTCTCCACCCAGTGTCTTTAGCCTGTGCTTTGCCCTGGGAAGTGGAAGAGGCCCTGCCCCACCCCCATGCCGTGTGGATGAATGGTCAATGGCCGGATGCCTCCTGGGAGGGCCAGCCGATTCCCTGTGGGGCTGGCTGGTTCCATCTGCAGAGAGGGGGTGAAGGAAGCCTCTGTTGGTGCGCTTGCTATCTGCAATCACATGCGTGGGCTCTGTTTCAGATCCCCAACAGGACGAAGAATGCTTCCCTTGTGCTGGTCCCTTCTGGGTTCCTGCAGAGCCTGGCGGCCATAGCCCTCTCTGCCTCCAGCCACATGCAGCTACTCAGGCAGAGCCACAGACCCTCTCCTGGAACAGTTCAGAAAGTGCCTTCTTAGCTGGGTGTGTGTCTTTCCCCATTTCTGGAGGGCGTGTCTCCTTGCTGAAGGGCCCAGGTGTCCCAGGAAGCCTGTCTGTCCTTTAGCCTGTCAAGCAGAGGCCCTTCAACTGTCATCTCTCTGTTGTGTGACACTAAAAGCCACCATCACCACTGAACCTGGAACAGAGTTGGGCCTCATTAGTCAGAAGCCATCATGCTCTGACCAGTGACACCAACCCAGCTGGAGACACCTCAAAGCCCTTTGTCAGCAGCTCTCAGATTGTGTAAAGGGACACAAAGTGTGGGTAGAGGCCCATTTCACAGGGTGCCAAGGGCCAAATCCCTAAGAGCCCCAAGTGTCCTAGTTAGCCGTGGCCCTTATAGTGGGAGGTGAGCAATTACTACAGAATTTTGAGTTGGAGGGAATATGATCAGATACCTGGTTTTAATTTACTTTTTATTTTTAATTGTGGTAAAATATACATGCCATAAAGCTTACCACTTGCAGTGTGTGGTCTGGTCCATTGTATACTGTCACATTGCTATGCAACCACTTCTACCATCCATCTCTAGGACACTTCATTTTCCTGAACTGAGCCTTCATTCTTATTAAATATCAGGCTCACTCACCCCACCCACTGTTGTCCTTCCCATCCTTGTAGGGACCAGGTTGCTATGGTCCACTGGGCTCAGTGGTGAGCTGGAAAGTTTGATTGTTCTCACTGATGAATCACCAAAGACAATTTCTCAAAATGAACCAAGAAAAACAAGAGCTGAAGGTTAAGTCCTGGGTTGGGCCAATGTGTCCCTTGGGCCCCCAGAAGACAATGCCCCCCCCCCCACCCCACCACACACACACATGCGCGCCGTGCCAATAGAAGGCTGCTAAGCCTGCTGACTGCCAGAGCTAAAAAGAGAAGCTAGGCTGGGGGGCAGACATTTGAGGTGCAATGTGAAGAAAGAAAAAAAAAATACCAAGTTTTCCGAGAAGCTAATCATCTTCATAGTGGCATGAGAGAAGGCCAGACACTGGAGAGAAGGAGGGTGGGAGAAGCTGTGACCACGAGATGACTGCTTGCAGAGACCTCTCTTGGTGCAGCCTGGTGATTCGCCATAAACATAAAAGATGGGAGCAGCACCTTGTTATGGTTTTCTTTTAATAAACCACAATTTTACCTTCCAATTCTCTTCTCTGTGTTCTTTGTAAAGGCATTTCTTTCTCCAGTTTCTTGTCATTGGATGCTGTATCTAAGGGTTTTTTAAAGATGCATCTGCCTCACTGAGCTTGAGACAGCACCCTCCCTCACTGAAAGCCACCTTCCTGACATCTCTTCTGTCTCTCATTCCCTCAGGTGAACCCGCCATATTATGTCCCATTGGTAGAGCTGATCCCTCACCCTGAGACAGCCCCAGCCACGGTAGACAAAACCCACGCCCTGATGAAGAAGCTTGGACAGTCCCCTGTGCGACTCCTGAAGGAGATTGATGGCTTTGCCCTGAACCGCCTACAGTACGCAATCATCAGTGAGGCCTGGAGGCTGGTGGAGGTTGGTGCCGCCCCAACACGCACTCAGCAGGACAGCTACTTGGACTTACTAGTAATAAGCCTTGTTTACATACAAGTAGGAACTATATTCATATATATATGTATAACTATATTCATATATATGTATAATATATACATATTATACATAGTTGGCTATGAATATCTATAAGTCTACATTCAAAGATCCAACTAATTGTAGATCAAAAATACTTGAGAGGCTTGGGGTATAGCTCAGTGGTAGAGCCTACTACAATGAGACCCTAGATTCACCACCCAAAACCAAACAAAAATTTGAAAATAAAAGGGTTTATTCTGAGCATATACTGATCTTTTACTTGTAATTATTCCCCAAATAGCACAGCATAAGAGCTATTTACATGGAAGTTACATTGTGTTTTGTATTGTCATCTAAAGATGATTTAAAGTATATAGGAGGGTGTATGTAGGTCTTGTGTAAATAAATACTGTATCATTTGATGTAAGGAGCTTGAGTATCCATTGGTCTGGGTGTTTTGGAGGGTCCTGGAACATATCCCCATGGACACCAAGGGATGACCATGTTTATTTAGCCTCATCTTTTAATTAAGTGACCTTATATGTGAGAACATGTCTAGCTGTGTGTGTTCTGTTCTGGGTGCATTTGCCCAAGGGTCCCTTATTCCTGACAGGAGAGAGGTCAGAACAGCCCTGGGCATGGAGTGGAAAGTCAGGGTCAGGATTAGGCCATCAGCTCTTGCCTACCCCTTGCGCCACTGTACAGCAGAGACACGGTGGCATGCCTGAGGGTCTTTGTAGTGTGTGCAGGTAGGGAATGGGTGCTTGGCTAAACCTGGCATGGTCCCATAGTTCCTTGTAGTAACCCTCAGGCTATGCAGCAGGCCTCACCTGAGACAGGCACCAGGAAGCCCGCTGTGCCTCTCCTTGTGTGGGTGTTGTATTGCAGCTGTCCAACAGTTCCTCCAGACATCAGCTGATGTGCTTGTTGTACGTGACACTCACTTCTTCCTCCTGTTAGATCCATCGTCCAGCCTGCCTGCCCTGTGTGGCTGGCTCAGAGAGGCTAATGCCACAATTCATTGCTTAGATTCACTTGTTCTTCCACATCCGCAAGACGTAACAATGGGATTTCCACTGTTACACTGGCAATTTTAAGTCCCTAAAGTGTATAGAACATTTTCAAGTCCCAGTTAGTGTAAGGGTGTTTCAAAAAAAGTGCTTAACTTTAAATAACTACTTTCAAAGCTACTTAGAATATTTCTACCTATCTGGAATACGACAGCAATTTGAAGGGCCGACGAGATAGCTCAGTGGACTAAACACCTACTTAACCTAGCACAGGGACTCAGGATTTTATCCCTGGCACCATGGGCCATGCTCACCCCACCCCTGGGAGGGGGATGTGTGGAACTGGCCACCAAAATTGGGTGTGGTGGTACACATCTGTAATCCCAGGCTGGGGAGGCTGAAAACAGAGGACCACCGTGAGGCCAAGCTGTGTAGTGAGACCCTGTATCGAATACATTAAAAAGAGACAATAATTTGATAAGTCACAATAATAATTCACTAGGTCAGTAAAACATTGTGAGGGTTGCAATTTTAACTTTTACTGATAGTTTAGTGCTCAAGTAGAGACTTGCTTTCTCTACTTTGGAAGATTATGGGCTAAGATCAGGAAGAATTTGGAGACTGGTGTGAGTGAAATGTGGAGGCACTTGTGTGCTGTTTGACAACTCAGCAGAGCTGGCTGCAGTTGGGAGGACCCAAGCAGAATTTTTGTGTCTTCTTATTGCCGGAATGGATAGGCCAGAAGGCTAGATTTGTTGTTCTGGAGTTCTTGGTATCTCAAGTTTGTGCCCTTCTTTGGATGACTGTTCCCTGGGTGCATGGCAGACTGAGGGCAGTTGTGTTAATCAGCTGGCAGTGGACCCTCACCACTGATTTTCAGGATAACTGTCCTCATAGGAAGTGATTCCTGAGTGTGAACCCATGTTGCACTTACCTGAGTCTCTGTAAGGATCTTGCAGGATAAATTGGTGTCACTATGAAAAGAGGCCAACAGAAATGGGAAGGTGAAGATGTGAGATGGGGACTCACAGGTTTTCCTTATAGGAAAATCTAGACACAGTCTGTTCAGAAACAAGGATGAAGGGCCGGCCAGATAGCTTAGTGGATTAAAGCACTTGCAAGCAGGCTCAGGAGCTGGGGGTTCTGCCTGCTGTGCTGGCCCCACCCCTGAACTCACTGAGATGGCAATTGAGACTGGGTGTGGTGGCGTACCTGTAATCCCAACTCTTGGGAGGCTGTAAACAGGCAAGTCACTATGAGTCTGATCTAGTAGTGAGACCCTGAACACCCTGTAGACCCTTCCCTAAAAAAGTGCAGAAAAAAAAGAATAATTTGCAGATCATAAGGATTAAGATTGATCTCGAAGGTGAGGTGTTTCTGTGTAGGTTGGGTGGGAGCTGGGCTAGGAACAGATCTCCTAGTGACACCAAGCTCAGGTTGAAGTGCACTGAGAGGAATAGGGAAGAGGCTGGGACATCTGCTTTTGTGCTTCCTTTTACCATCTCTGCTCAGCAGAAGCCCCAGGGTTGACCCCCTGGAAGTTATGTCAACATGGGAAGGCCAACGACACTACTGGCATGCTTCATGCTGTCAAAGGACCTTGCACCCCCAATTAGAAGGCAGTGAGTGCTCAGCATCGCCTCCATTCAGTGGTTAGTTTAGGTGCACTTGACTATTGTGTGAATTTCTTGTAAGAAAGTCCCTGCTGCTTGGGGCCTGTTTGCTCATTAGATACTGCGAGTCAGCAAAGAGTAGCAGACCTCTCTAAGCTTACACTCCCCTGCTGTGAATCTGCCTACGTGCCTTGAGCCATGTCCGGGTGAAGATTAAATGATACTCCTTTGACTCACAATGTCTGAGCCAGTCAAACTTGAATTTGCATTTTGGGGTATTTTAATAGTCGAATTTGAGCTTAGATTTGGGGTGTTCCAAGTTTATTTCAAAACTTTTAAGAGCTTCAGGCATGGTGTTGCACACCTATAATGCAGCCTCTTGAGAGGCTGAGACAAGAGGATTGCAAATTCAAGGCCAGCCTGGGCAAACTGTTAAGGCCCTTTCTCAAACTAAAATATTTTAGAAGAGAGCTGGTGATGTAGCTCAGTGATAGAGTGTTGCCAGGTTTGATCACCAGTACTTCAAAACAACAACCAAAATTAGCCTTATAAAGCAACTTTAATATTAAAAAGAATAGAACTGGATGAAAACTATCAGTGTAAAACTACCAGTGAGACTAAAGACTGGGATACACGTTAAGTGCAGGAGATCTACAGGCTCAGCAGCGCTTCCTGCAAGTGAGGCCAGGGGTGGGGTCCACCTGTAGCCAGAAGCAGCTGACACTTGAGCCTTGACCACAGCACACTGAATGAACTTCCAGGTGCAGGTCACCCCCTAGGACTCCCTGGGGATGCTCTGTCTTTATGTTCTCTAGATTCACAAGGCACAGAAGTGAGCAAGGCCTTTTCTGCTTGAGCTACACTTGGTACATTCAGGGGTTAGGAATGTTAAATCCACAGTTAGACCAAGTAGATCAAATCCCACTGTGCCTTTCTCAGGATCTGGCCCAGATTGGAGTGTGACTAGGTAGGACAGGCAATGGACCCAGCTGGAACAGGGCTCAAGTTTCCATGGGCTTGGTGGTGTCTTGATGCTGATAGGAAGGAGCAGAGCACACTGTTGCACTCCCTTCATTGTTGCTTCAGAAATTACACACTGGTTCATGCTGATAGACTAGCCTCATAAGGACTAAATCCCTGTTGGTCTTGGTGTCCTTTCATTTTAAAATTTAAATATTTGTTTTAAACTGGCAAATAATAACTGTGTATGTTTATGGAATACACAGTGATGGTCTGATATATTTGGAGATGGTGATACCAAGCTGACTTGAAATCCATCACATCACACACACATCTTTTAGTGGTAAGAACATTTAAGATCTATACTTTTAGCTGTTTGGATATAATTATTATTAACCATGGTCACTGTGATGTATAGTAGATTTTAAAAACTTACTCTTCCTGTCTGACTGAAACTTCATGTCCTGTAACCATATCTCTGATTATGGCTGTGTCTAGATGCTCACTCACCCCGTCCTTATGCAGTCATAGGTGGGGATTTTTCAGAAGTATCTGGATATAGAATTTGTGACACTGGGATTAATTCATGGTGTAGCACTAGGATCAAGGGCACTAGGATTAAGGGTGTGAGTGCTACCTTCCCTAAGTAGTGTGGATAAGATATAAGGGATAGAAAGAGCTGTGGTCATCTCTTGCTTGCTTTGCTACCTTCTGCTTGCTGTACAGTAGATACAGTGGAACTATTTTTCCTCTGCAATGCCACCCTGCCTTGGAACTAGACAACTAGGGACTGAAACCTCCACAAACTGTGAGCTACATAAACCTTCCCTCCTTTGGGTGTTAGATATTTTATCTCAGCAATGAGAGAGAAGTAACTAAGACATAATGTGGTACCAAAAGTGGGGTCATTGCTGTGACAATACTGATTATGTGATTCAGGAGCCTTTGAGAATAGCTTTTGGGAAGGATTTGGAAAGGTTCAGAGATGCCAGTTAAGAAGGTGAGCTGGAACACCTGTGGCTGTGTTGTATGGGAGATTCTGGTCAGAACTCAGAAGATCAGAAGACATCAGTCTTTCTATCAAGAAATCCTGATAGTAAAGACTATGCTTGGGAGGTTTCTGCTTGGAAGGACTGCACTATCTGTTGGACTCCAGACAATGTATTTTATGCCTTGGCAGAAAGTTTGTCTGTATTTTGTTTGTATCTAGAGACTTTGTCTGAGATTAAGATTAAAGGCACTGGACTAATTAATCTTGCAGAAGAAATTTCAAGACAGTCTAATGTTGAGGGGGTGACATGGCCACTGTGGGGGGCTTGATAATCAAGAGCAAAGAGCCCAGAAGAATGATTCAAAACATTATGAATTTGACTAGAAAAGAAGCTTCTGAATCTTTGCATCCTGGAAAGATGGAACAGAGGAGAAATTGATCTCTGAAAAGACTTTCAAGAAAAAAAAAAACAAAAACCAAGTATTCCAGAAGAAGACAACAGAAAAGATGGCATAAGGGTCTCACAAAAAGCAGCAGGGCTCCACCCTTTGCAGCTTCAAAATTGCAAAAGTGAGACTTTGCTTTGAAAAGAGAGCCTCAGGGCACCATGTCCCAGGATGGCAGTGGCCAACAGAAGTTGTGCCTTAGAATTTTGTTCATGGGCACGAGACTTCTACAGCCAAGAGAAAGGAAAGCCTAGCTATTGTTCCAGCTGGCAGCAGCCATGGCATCATCTTTGTGATGCTGGTTTTAGGTGCATGCAAAATGCAATAATTGTGGAATCGGAAAGGCTTTCACCCAGATTTCATAAGGTTTGGGAGGCCGAGGAATGTGTCCCCGAGAAGGCTGTTTAAAGCTGTGAGTGTGAAGTGTAAGGTGCCGTGGAGACATCAGAAGTTTGGAGAAGCCAGGAATGTAGATCATCTGAGGAAAACTACAAAGGAGGAGTAGTCCTAGCTCAAGAGAGAAGGTATGGGAGCTACAACTACCAGCAGTGCTATAGGAATGGAGCCACCCAAACGCTTTGGAGTTCACAACTTGCCACAGATGGCTGGGGATACTAGAAGTAGAACTGTGGGATTTAATGTTTGCCATACTGGGTTTTGATCTTGCTTTGTTCCTATTCCTATATATCTTCCTATTTGTGCCTTTTAGAATGGAAGTGTCTATCTTGTGCTATAGAATATTGGAAGAGGTTAATTTCTTTTTCGTTTGTACAGAGGCTTTCAGCTAAGAGTTTGCCTTAAATCTCAGAGGAGGTTTTGGATTTGGACTTTTCAACAGTGTTGAAACTGTCAGGACTTTGGCAACTTTTGGAAATGGACTAAATGCATTTTATATAAAGAGAGATATACATGAATCTTTGGGAGACCAGGAATGGAATGCTATGGCTTAAGTTAAGATATCCCCTCCAAAACCTCATGAAGTCATGGGTGAGACTTCTTCAGAGATGACTGGGTTGTGCGATGCTGGAATTGATAGGTTCAATGCTTTTATGCTACATCAAAGGCAATAGAATTAAGGGTGTGGATATTACCTGCCCTAAGTAGCCTGGATAAAGATATAGGAGATAGAGAGAGTTGTAGACATCTCTTGCTTTGCTACCTTCTGCCTACCATGCATTGTTGCCCCTCTGTCGTGCCACCCTGCCTTGGAGCTGACCAGTTAAGAACTAAAACCACCACAAACTGAGCTAAATAAACGTTCCTCTTTTAACTTTGGGTGCCAAATATCTTGTGTCAGCCAGGAGAGAGAAATAACTAAGACACCCTGATCCCTGTCTCCTAGTAACCACCATTCTACCTTGCCCCACTTTGGGGCTCACCAGGGAATCATCAGACATAGATCAGAAAGAGGTGGTGCTAAGAGTAAGAAGCTCTGTCTTGTCTTGTCTCTGAGCGTTCTAGGACCTGGCACACAGTCTTGGCTGCTGCCCATTACTTGACAGTTTCCACATAGACCTGTAAGCACTGCAGACCTTCTGGCGCAGAATAAGTACACATGGACATGGCTGGCTGTGGTCTATATTACTTACTTTCCTGCCAGAGGCAAAGTCAGTGGGTGAAGACATTCTGCTGGCTGGGAATGTGATTTCATGTTGATGGGAAGTTGTGTTGCAAATAACTCTGGTGGAACCATAGTTGATTTTGTTGCTCATGCATTCTTATCCAGTTGGGGCAGAGTAGGTGAGGAGCCAGGCATAGAGCCATTAGCAGGTTCTCAGCCTTTTGGCATGCTTTGGTGATGAGCTTTAGCAATTGTGCTTACCTTGGGTTTTATCCATCTAAGGGATATAGTTCTTAAGAGGGTTCTGTGGGGGTAAAGAGAAAACTTCCCCTTTTCCATGAATAAGTTCACTGAAATGAACTGACAATAGACAGATTAACAGCAAATAAAGCATACAACATTATTAACATTCATGACAGCATGCGTAGGACAGAGAGTACCCAATACCCTGTAAGGGGCAGATACTTACAAACTCTTGTCCCTACAGGAGACAAGTGGGGAAATAGAGACCAATTTTGAGGGACAGTAAATTATTTTTAGAGGGGAAGGAGAAATAGACAGTAATGTGTAAATGATTTTCTTCAGAAGTTGAGTAGGCCCAGGAGACAGAGGCTAGAGACATAGCTTGAGACAAAGACTATCTAGGACTGGTGTCATTCTCAATCTGTGATATGAGTTCAGTTTAATGAATACTTGGGGAGGGACCAGAAATATTTGTTTCCTCTTTGGCAAGTACTGCTTTAGCTAGCTGGGGGAAATCGTAGTCGACCCTTTGAAAGTGTTTTCTGATTGAAGGGCTTGTCACTGAAGATAACCAGCATGCCAGAGACAACACTGTAGGGAGATATTCTCTGAACCCCTCAGTCTCTGAGCTGCATAAATGGGTTCCTGGCCTATTGACCTGGGAGAGTGAGGTCTGCAGGATCTGACTGGGACTCTTTGGGGTTTCAGAACGTTGTCACTGAGTTTCATTTCAGTCATGAATGCCAACTGTTAGGAGGAGCTGTTCCTGTTAATAAAGGCACATCAAAAACCATGTATTCTGTTCAAAGACAATGCTTCTTGTGGTAAATTTCACAGCTCTTGTTGAATATCATTGATTTGAGGATGCTTCAAGAATTAGGAGGCAGTGGAGCTTCCATGGAGAATTGGCTTCCTGTCATAGTCACCTCAGTCTTTTTATCATGTCAGGGTTTGTGAAGTACTTTCTTTCCATTTTGGTGATTTTCAGACATTTTCAAATCAGTCAGGTCTTAACACCAGGCAAGGCACATTATTTTTCACTTTAACACATTAACTCTCCCAAACTCAGTGTTACACTACACATGTGTAATCCCAGCACTGGGGAGGCTGAGGCAGGACAATGGTGAATTCAAGGTCAACCTGGGCTAGCAAGACCCTGTCTCACACAAAACAAACAAGGGAAGCCCCCTCAAAGCAAGGTGGCTTGATCTACCACATCCTGGTAGACAGTTTATGTCTGTGCTCACCCTGCTGTGTTATAGTGTCATCTTCATGATGTGGAGAAGATAATGGGCCTATTTCTTACTAGAAAACCAAAAGATTAGATGGACGTCTGTGTGCTGAAGCCTTATCTGGTCCAACATGGTTTTTGATGATGTTATTTTTGGAGCCCTTTCATCTTCCTGTGTGCAGCAACTGCACCAGCAACTCTGTGCTGAAGTGCTGTGGGTCCCACCTGGGAACTGGTTAGAAAAGCAGCCTTCCAGGGCTGGCCCCAGACCTTCAGGATCAGACTGTAGGCTGTAACTGTAGGCCAGGAGACTCGTATGCACAGCAAGGCTGGGTCTTCCCTGAGGCCTGGTCTCAGATCTTGATGTATTAATTTCCACTATTTTAAGATGAATTCTTTTGGCGGGTACATTTTGACATCCCCCAAATCAACCCACATATTGTAATTGATGGTGTGTCTTGTAGTTGAATTAGCAGTATTTTTTTCTTTCTTAATGGAACAATAACTAAGTTAGCTTTTAGTTGATAGAGTTATGGTCTTAATGAGATACAGAATATTTCATTCACCTTCTTTGATATTGGTCTTTCTGCCAGCATCTACACATCTGTTGTCCTGGACTCCAACTCATAAGAGACATACATGTCGCTCACCCCAGCTCCCACTGAGGTGGAGCCTCACACAGTCATAATGTCACTGTGATACTCAGGCCTTATTTAAGATAGTACTTATGGTGACCTCAAAAGAAATGTGAAAATTGACTTTTTAATTTAAAAAAATAGAATTCACTTTTCACTAAGGCACAATTAATTAAGAAAACAATTAAAGTATAGATGTCTCAGCTGTCTGAAGGCTGAGAATTGCTTTTTGAAATCATAAGCTCCCTGGTTGTACCCTTTCCTCCTTAGAGCTACGTGGAAGGCAGCATCCTGCCCATTGTATTCACATCCTTAGCATCAGCCACATTTTGATTTCCTGTTCAGCCAGTATGCAGCTCCCCAAGCAGGAACACAGACTGTGCTTAGGTTTTCCTGTCAGAGTCATGGGCCTGTGTGGGCAGAGCAGAACAGATCTCTAGAGGAACAGCAATCGGGAAAGCACCCCCAGCTGTGGTGGCTATGGCTGGGCCTGTCCTGCACATAGCCAGGAGAGGTGGAGGAACCTGTGCCTGGGCTCCTGGCATTGTGCTGTCACCCAGGCTGAGTCACTTACACTCATGAATCACTGTGCTTCCTTTAAAATGTTCATTAGAAAACTGTATGCGCTGGGAGGTGACACCATGGGGCCTCGGGAAGTGAACATATTTTAGTGGGGAAGGTGGCCTACAATTTTTAAATGTACTATGGAGTACCTCTTACATTTCTCTCACATGTACTGTTTTCATTGAGAGATATATGGTAGATCCTTTGATTCTTCTCTCCTTTTATAATTGACTAGTACTATAGGACCGGTTTTCTACTTTTGTCCCTAGATGGAAGTTTCCTTACCCACACCATATTCTGAGCAGGAAGCTATCAGGAAGTATCCAGCATGGCCTGCTCTCTGTGGCCATCATTTCACTGATAGCTTTTCCTGTGAGCCAGCCTGGTTCCCTGGGGTGGAGCAGAGAACCGCAGGAAAGACTCAGCTTAGTCTCCAGTTTCAAGGGCTTTCAAATAGGAAAAGTGACAGTATTTGGGAATGGTGGCCACAGAGGCATGGCATGAGGAAGCTTGTTCCTGGTAGCTGCCTCCAGGCCCTAGAAGGCAGGACTACACTGGACATTTTCTATGGGGACAAAGCACTGGAAGTGCTGTGGGTGCTTCAGCAGCTGTGCCTCATCAGCAGTTTGTCCTGGGGAAAGTTGAGGCTTGAGTAAAGTGTTATAGCTCAGACAGTGGCCAGTGTCAGGGTGGCTGGCAAGAAGAGTCATTTAGAGCAGTAGGCTGGTGCAGAAAGTGAAGTCAGAGGAAGGGAGAGGACCTGAGCCCTGAGCGGCTATGCCACACCCTCAACTGGAGGGTTTTCTGCATTTTGTGTATGTTTAAATTTAGCTTTGAAGGGTTGAGATTATCCTAGTGAAAATAGACCTGGTGGTGCATGCCTAAAATCCCAGCACTCTAGGGGGCTGAGGCAAGATGATTCCAAGTTAAGCCCAATCTGGGCAACTTAGAGACTTATCAAGACTTTGCTACAAAATGAAAAATACAGAAAGGGCTGTGGATGGGCTCAGTGCAAAGACCCTGGTTCCGTGTCCAATATCCCCAAAAGTGCCCAAGTGAGCCTGCATGGCTCTGGCCCTCTCTCAGAGCTGCGTGAGCCTCACTTCCCCTAGGGGCCAGGTCCCTCATTCCTGCCTGGTCATCCATCCTCCACCTCTCAGCAAGGAGTCACCTCACTGTGGGTGCCTGGCTCCTGCTCCTCTCTGCCCAGCACTTTCCTCCTTACCTCTGCATCTGTATGTGGTTCCTAGTGTACAAGGAGGCTGCTGGCCTCCCTTTCCACTGTGCCTGAAGCTGCCATTCCTCTCACTCAGGCCTAGTCCTCCCAGAAGAATGTCTTCCAAGATTTGCTCCCCGCCACTTTTGAATTATTTATTCTGTTTCTGGAAAACATCACCCACAGCCTGGCAGTGATGAGGCTGGCAACATTCTGCTCACCTTCTACCTGTCTCACACTCTCAGGCTGCCAACTTCCTCACCTCCCAGAACTGGGGGTTAGCATGTCTGTGGCAGCAGAGGCTTCACCAGAGGAGACCACAAAGTTTTCTTGGGCTTAACCTTTTTGCTCTTTCACCCCACAAAGAGAATCTCCATGAGACAGAGGTGGTTCACAGCCTATGGGTTCCTGAGCATCTCAGCAGATCACTAGCAGGCTAAATACTAGCAGCAGTATGTTGAAAGGATCATTTACACATTCAAATGGGGTTTATCCCAGAAATGCAAGGATGGTGAGCAAACACGAGTCTATAAATAGGATGCTCCATGCTAACAAAATGAAGGACAGAACTGTACACACAATCGATTGAGGAAAAGCATTTGACAGAATTTTACATCCTTCCTTGATGAAACCTGTCAACAAATTAGATGTAGAAGGAGTGCAGCTCAACACAATCCAGGCCCTATATGACAGGTCCACAGCTAACTTCATGACTTCTCCATCATACACCAACTTGAAACAGAAAGCCTTTCCTCTAAGATCAGGGACACCACAAGGATGCCCACTCTTGCTCCTTCTGTTCAGCATCATGCCTGCCAGAGAATCGAGGTGAAAGACACAGGTAAAAGGTGTCTAAATGGGAAGGAAGAAGTTAAATTTCCCCTGTTGCTGACATGCTCACCCATATAGAAAATCCTAAAGACTCCTAAAAACCAATAGAGCTGATAAAGCTGCACTTCACAAATAATGAAGTTGGAAATTTAGTATGCAAAATTAGCATTTATATATGCTGACAACTTACCATCCAAAAAAGAAATCTTTTTAAATCCTATAAAAAGGACTGAGGAGATAGCTCAGTGGCCTAAGTACCTGCCTGGCAAGCACAAGGTCGTGAGTTTGATCCCCAGAATCAGAAAAAAAAAAAAAAAAAAAAAACAACAGAATGTAGCCTTTTCCTCTACTGGAAATTTCCCCAGAAGAACTGAAACATCATATCATAGTGATGTTTGTCCACCTATGTTATAGCAGCACAATTTGTGATAGCCAAATCTTTGAAACAACCAAAATGCCCATCATCTCAAGAATGGTTGAAAAAGATGTGGTGTTTCTATTCAATGGAATAGTACTTGGCTATAGAGAATGATAAATTAGAAGACTTCATATATAAGTGAATGTATCTTGAACATATACTCATAAGTGAAATAAACCGGACCTACATGTATCATATAGTCTCCCTAGTATAAGAACACAATAGGAACACAGCTAAATGGAAATCAAGAACTTAAGAATTAAACAATGAAGAGCCACAAGCAGAAAAGTTAGGAAACATGACAGGGGCAATACCATGCATTTATATACACAGGATGAATTAGACAATCGTCCTAAGAATCTCCAACAGGTTTTTGACACTCAGAGTAGCAATGTGTAAGACTAAAGTGATGCTTGGAATGCCTGTAATTCTGTCTTTTAGATGTGTGCTGCTTCTAATGAAATTTCAACTATTGCTATCCTCTGTCTCAAGTAAATGTTTGTTTTAGAAGAAAACAAACAAAGGTAATTAAAGAGAATACGAGAGAAGGAAAAATGTCATAGGATTGACCTGCTACAATTTTGTATATGCTTAGATTTGATGGAAAATACCAGTTCCATGTTAAGTCCAAGGCATTTAGTATTCAGAAAGATAGTGATGTGAAGCTCAGGTACCTATGTTATAGAATAATGGTATCACCAAGCTTTTCTTCTGGAGGGTTAAGAACTTAAGTGTACAGCCAAAAAAAAAAAAAAATTAGAGAAAAAGAAGGGCTACAAGGATAGCCAATATTTTGACCCTAGCCCTTCAAGGTCAGCAAGAACTCAGGACATAAGAGAACCTGTACTGTACCATCCTATAACTCAGTGGTGTCCCAGATTTTCTGTTCACGGAGATTATGAGGCCACAGAAGAAGGGGATTGACGATATATAGTGTGTCCAAGGAGAGTCACCTGGAAAGCTCTCTGACTTTCACAGAGAGCAAATTGGTAAAGTAATGGCCATGACTCATCCAGATGGCTGACACTGACAAAAGTTCTATAAAATGTTGTACATGGTTTCAAGGTAAATCCTGAGGGGATTTGACTGACCTTGTTAGATATAAAAGTTACATGTTTTGTTTTATAGGTCTTGCTTTAACTTGGCCTTAACTACCCAGCAGAAAAGTTTAACCATGAGGCATAAAAAAATAAAGCTAGATTAGTATGCTGAGCTGTAAAAGGCTCAAGTCAACAGCTTCTGACATTGCCAGCTCTGCAGATAACCCATTACTCTTATGGAATATTGGACTATGTATAGAACTATTTTCTGTTAGTTCAATGTGAAGAAATATTTGTACCAATAGTGTTTAGAAAAGTTATCATGTCTGCTTCTTGTACTTTGAACAACTATGATGAAGACAGCAATATACATTGTATTAATTATTGTGGCTATCCTGCTAATGTGTTTTGAAACTGTCTCATTGTTATTTCTTATCAAAACTAATAAAAAATGAAAAAAAGAATTAAGTTAGGTAAAGTGCAGGTACCCACTCCCTAATATGAATAAAACATGTGTTAAGAGACATGTGCTAATTAAAGAAAATCAAAGAAAAAATCCTATAAACAAAACAGTTACAAAAAATACAATATTTAGTAATAAATTTAAGGACAGAAGTGAAAGATCTTTATGTTGATACTGTAAAACATCGGTGAAAGAGGGGCTGGTGAGATAGCTCAGTGGTCTAAAGTGCCTGTTTAGGCAGGCTTAGGCAACTGCAGGGACTGCAGTTCGATCCCAGGCACCACATGCTGCGCCAGCCCCACCCCCAGGGCAAGCTGAGCCAGCTATAAATAAATAAATAAATAAATAAATAAATAAATAAAGTCAAAAAAGAAACCCATAGAACCACAGAATTAAAAAAAATATTGA
Source organism: Capromys pilorides (assembly GCA_004027915.1). Lineage (NCBI taxonomy): Eukaryota > Metazoa > Chordata > Mammalia > Rodentia > Capromyidae > Capromys > Capromys pilorides. Next base: position 19,972 of record PVKN010001237.1, on the reverse strand, counting down.
TGAAAGAAATTGAGGACATAAATGGAAAGAAAACCATACTTAGGGACCGGAAAATTGGTCCATCCTATCCAAAAAGATTACACATTTAGTGTAGTCCCTGTAAAAATCATGAAGCTGTTTTTTCCATGTGGGAGACAGAACCCAGAATCTTGTGCATGCTACGCAAGTGCTATACCACTGGGATACACCCAGCCCTGAAATCTGAAACATTCTGAGAATCATATTAGAATCTAAAAAGTTTTGAATTTCATATTGTTGTATTAAGGATGCTCAATATAAAGTAAAGTCTAAGCAGATATTCAAAATTCCAAAAAATTCTGGAACACTTGATTCTCAGCATTTTGGATAAAGGTTAACTAGCCTGCAGCACTGCCTTCATGAAAGATAGTGAACTTAGGTTCATATGAAAAAGTATATTCTTTTTATTATTGTTTGCTGTGAAGGTCAAAGCCTTCCCTTTCAGGTTCTAGGATACACTAGTTTTTCTTCATTTAGTCCTTAGTACACTGTTAGATGCACCAGGTACTAAGAAAAGACAGCCAAGAATTATTACTGGGCCCAGAGAGCTCCTGTTAGACAAAGTCTTTCTTTTCGCTTTCATTTTTTAACTTGTTATCTTAAAGCTTCAAAGAAAATTCAATGAGAAAATACCACATGTGTGCCCCACCCCAAATCAAATTGCTTTCCTTTTTCTATGTTCTTGGCTTGTCTCTGTTATGAAGCAGCTTACATTTTCATCCACTGTGGATGGCTTTATGACAAGTAACTCAGTTGGCTTTTAAAGGAGCCCACTTGTCAGGGCTGTGTTGAGGTGACTTCCAGTTTTCTGACATGGCAGAACAGTACTCAATGACCTCTTTGCCCACAGAAGCTCTTTCTGTGGTTGTTTTCAGTCTGATCTCCTGGAATGGGAATGCCCTATCAGAGAACAACATCTTTAGATTTGGTAGATGTGGCCAAATTGTCTCCCACAGGGTGAGAGCAGACTCTCCTGCCGCCTGTGGGCGCGGGGTGCGTGGGCCATTTCCCAGCAGCCTGGCTATCAGTGTCCACCTTGTGTTTCTCATCTTCTTCCCTGAACTCCAGCTTCTGGCATCCTCTCAGAAGGCTCTTGACGGGACAGGTGTTTTATGGGCATGATTCAGTATCCTATTGCATCAGTAAAATGTGGTGTTTAACCAGCTTTCACAGAGTTAGCAAAATCTGCCTGAGTCATTGTGCAGGAATGTCTGTCCTGCTTCCAAGAAAACTCATAGGTATTGGCCAGAGGCCAGGCCACTCACAAACCTGACCACAAGCCTGTGAGCAACAGGAGGGCAGCGCTTTGCTGTCTCTTATTTTCTCATTAAGATCTATTTGCCTCATCGTCTCTTGGAAAGTGGTGTGAGTGGGGTGGCGGGGTCAGGGCTTTCTTGCCTCTCCTTGGGATTAGTTCCTGTTACATGGAAGAGAGGCAAAGTGTATCAGAGGGGATAGAAAACAACAGTATGCCAGAATATATCAATGAAGGAGCTATCTCACAGTTCTAGTTTTTTATAAAAACCTCATGAGCCATTGTGGTATTTCTTAATTTAAATTCCAGACCTAGAATTTGGTTCCTCCTTGCACTGCGTATGAAGGCTCCAGTAATGGGTATGTCTGAGAAAGATAGTCTAGTACCCTTGGCTCATGCCCGGGTTACTTTTGTGCTAGAACTTTTTTCACTGAGCTAATCCTTGAAAAATTCTGCAGGTCTGGAAATTACTGAAGTTTAATCTGTTACATTCTTGCTCGACAGAGGGTTGGAGGTGGGCCCTCTGCTTGTAATCCCCTCTTCTGGCCTGTGGCCAGGCCCATACAAACAAGCCCAATCCTTCCTGTTCCCCTGTGTGACCGAAGATGGCAGAAACCCCTCTGTCTCAATGTGCATTTTACTATCTGAAACTTACCTGAGAGTTATCCTTTCTGACTATTTGTTTTTCTGTTATTTCTCAGTTAAGGCTGTAGACTTTTCACCTCACATCTGTGGTTGAGGGGAGCTAGAGGTGTACAGAGGATCTCACCCAAGTTCCCAAGATTGTGCTGTAGGTGGGAATGGTGGTGGGAAATTTGAGTGTTTACATACATAGGCAAATGAGAGTTCAGGACTAATGTGTGAACATATAAAATGAAACAAAATGCAAGACAAAAGCTGAGAATAAGTAGGAAAAAAAGAGCATTAAACAAGGGCAGAAGCCTGAAGAAACACGAGAAAAGCAAATGAAAATTGGGCAAAACACATGGACTGAAAAGGAAATTATTTGTAAGGATGGAGTGACTAGCAAGAAGGAAAAGAATTATGCATCTCTGGTAATCAGTAGAGGCGGCAACCACCAGGGATTCATTCATCAACCCTAAATGGGCCCTTCCACCATGTATAACCCTCACTGCTCCCCCTACTCCTGGGTCTCTCAGAGGCCACACCTGGGCAGGCACCACAGCACCCACTATATTAATTTCCTTATTACTAATCATTAGCCTTTGTCTGTGCCTTTGTCCCTCCCCACAAACAGAAGTACAGAATCATGGACCCCTGAGAAAGAGAACTGTGACTTGAGCTACTGTTTCATTGAGAATGCATTGGGCCAGGCAGGGCACTCGGCTTTCCAGTCAGATGCTGTCTGGACATGGCTGTGGTGGTGTTTCAGGGACCAGTTAACTTTCTAGAAGATTACTCTATAATCTGGGTGAGCCACAGCCAATGTATTGAAAGACCTGAAAAGCAAAATTGATGCTCCCTTGTGGAAAAAAAATTCTATTTGTTGAGAGCAGAGTTAACACCTGCCTGTCTGAAATCTAAGCTAGTGATTTTGGACTCATAAGCCTCACAATTAAATAACCCAATTCCTTTAAATAAACACACATACACACAGATTGAGAGTAAGCTGTTTGTATCTATGGATTCTATATCCAGGTGTTCAACCAACTGTAAAACTGAAAATATGCATGAAAAAAACTGCAGCTATACTGAATGTGTACAAACTTCTTTTTTTCTTGTCATTATTCCCTAGACTGGGATATCAACCATGTACATAGATTTACACTAAATTAGACATCATAAGTCATTTAGAGGTGATTTTAAGTTCACAGGTGGATGTACATGGATTCTATGCAAATACTGTGTCATTTTCCTTAAAGGGACTTGAGCATCTATGTGGGGAGGAAGTGTCCTGGAACTGCCCCCCACAGATACCAGGGGACAGATGGATGATGGATAGATAGGTGGACAGAGAGTGGATAGATTTATGTGTTTGTGTGAATGTGTGTTTGAGTAAATATATGTATGTCCTACTATCCCTCTTTTTCTGTAGAACCCTGTCTACTATTTCCTTAAACCTAGAATTATATAGGAATTGAGTGCTTATTTACTATGTTGAGTTTTCTCCTTATTTCATGGAGGATTGCTTTATGGACCCATGGTCTGGGCTTTTATTCCAGTGTCCCAGTACCGAGCATGTCCTCCAGGCAGTGCATGTGTGTCAGCTGATGCAGTGAGTCCCAGATTTTAACGAAAGAAAGGGGAAGCCAGGAGCTTTTCAATGGAGGGGATTCCTTACCACTCTGTCTGGGCCCTCCTTGCCCCGTCAGTTCTCAGGACATGGTACAAAGCCAGGTTTTGAGCTAACAGTGATCTTAGTGTTCATTGCTCTATAGGCGTCTTGGGGAATCTTTTAACCACTTGGGGTTTTTCTTTTGTACCTGTGGCTTGAGAATTTTACCACAGAATGGAGAGGGTGCTGATAGCTGTTCTGATAAATGTTAAAACTAGCGTCGGGTCAGGTTGCATTTCTCCAACATCCATTTTCCAGGAATCATTTGTCAGTTCAGAGCTTCACCATTAGCACTTTTTCTGTCTATTCTGCACCACAGCTATTTATTGTTATTATTATGATAATTTCAGGTCACAGATGTCACAAAGCTCTGGGTTAAATTGTGCTCAGGAGTAAAACTGAGCTTAGCACATCCTAAATGTGAAACCTTTTGTTCAGCGCTAAGTGCAGCAGGGAGAAATTCCAGTGTCCACCTCAGCCATGTGTAATTTTAGTCAGCAAAAAACTAAATTGAACTGCTTTACCTGAGATCAAGTTTTCTTGTTCTAGATTTAGCTTCTTGGTAAAAGCATGAGCTTTGAGAAATCTACTTTGCAAGTCTCAAATTGGGCAGGAAAGAGTAAGGAAGCAAGGACATATTTCTTAGCCTGTTCTACTGGGAAATAGCGATTGATAAATAGTAGAAAGCTCTCCTGTAGATGAAGTAGGAGGAAGAGGAGAACATCTAGGAATTGTTCCTCTCAAGCTGTAACCCGGTGCCATAAGTGCAGATGGTGTGAATCAAAACTGCTCTTGGGCTGAGGGTATTGCTGGGTGGTAGAGTGCTTGCCTCACGTGGGGGGTGGGGGGACCTTGGGTTCAATGTCTTAGTAAAACAAAATAAAACTGAATTACTCTGGGTGGCTCACCTTTTGTGTATTTTGAAATCCCTTTAACATCAGCTCTAAAAATACTAAATCGAGCCAAGTGAAATAGCATTATAAATATAGTGTGGCTTCCATATTCACATCCTTCACAGTTTGAAAGATAAAATGAAAACTTGGGCTTTGGGGAATGTTGATCTGGAAGCCAGTACGGAATTATAATTAGAAGAACCTGCCTGGCCTCCTCCCAGCACATTGTGAGCCTGTAGGGTACAGGAGCCCATGGCCCAGGCCTGCTGGCATGGAGGAGAGAGCTCTAGAGCCAGTCTTGCCACCCTGAGTGCTTGACAAGTAGGGGAAGGCTCCTGGGGATGACACTTCCCCATCTGACTGGTTTCTCAGTGGTTTACGAGCAACTGTAGGCTTCCTCTGAATTATTTCCTCCTGAGCCGTCTCCTTGCAGCTTTGTTATCAGAGGTGAAATGAGGGCGCACTTGTCAGCATTTGAGTGAACTGAGCGTATTATTTTTCTCTCCTTAGTCCAAATGAACATATATAGGAAACCAAGTGAGACACCGTTGCACCCTGCCAGGTCAGCAGAATTTTGCAAAAGTGAGGACACTATATCACCTATGTTAGGAAATACTTAGAGCAGTGGGAATTCTTCTTCACATGGTGCTGGAAACATTGACCATGGTGCAGCAGCTCAGCATTATCTAATAAAGGGGAAAAGGAAGCATTTCTAGCTGTAGGCCCCAAGGGTTCTACTCTGATAGGGTCAGAGCCATGGGCTAGAATGTTCTCTATATGTTGGAAACTAGAGCCCCACATTAGAAACCATTGATATGCTCCTCACAGATGGGTGAATAAGTTAGCCATGGTTTGTACATCAACAAGAATGGAAGGACTATAACTGCTCAAAACACAGATGCTCTCTTTGTCTTGCACATTGTCTCCCTTCTTCTGTCCCTTTCCCACTTTTCCTCTCTTGTTCTTTTTTTCTCTCCATGCTCAGATGGAACTCAGGGCCTTATGCATGCTAGACAAGTGCTCCAATGCTGAGCTACACCCCAGCCCTTGGTCTCTCTTAAAAGCACAATATTGGGAACAGAAATAAATAATATGATCATATGATTCCATCAGCTAGATTAGAAATGGGAAAAAAGCAAACTCTCCCATTGAGGAATATAAGCATAGTTGGTCAATCTCAAGATCCCAGAGTTGCTATTACAGAAGTCAGGGTATTTATCTTCTGGAAGGAGTGGCAGGGTACAGTGGAAAGATGAGTGTCTGCTTTGTAATCACTCTCTACACTGTGGTTTGTGCCTGTCTTTGTGTGTCTATATCTCACACACCCAATGAGATAGAAAGTGGTTCTTTAGTATTGCTCAGTCAGATATGGTTCATACTTGGCAGTGGTGGGTCTTCATCTTGGTTTTTAGGAAACATCGTTTCAAACTTGCCTCACCACATGGATGGCTCAGGTGAACTAGGGTTGTCCAGATATGCATATAGCCCTGAGAGCACCTTTGTGTCCCTCCGCTGTGGTGGTAGTGTCACAAGCCCCTTCTCTCCCCTTTCCTCAGGAACTTCTTTGGTTGAATTGAAGTCCCAGGAGGCCAGGACAGCAGGGGGAGCTCCAGCTCTCCAGGGCCCAGCTCCCAGGAAGGCAGGGCCACTTTGTAGAGAGAAGGACCGCCTTTTGGCTGGTGAGGATTGTAGAGTAAGATGCTAGACAGCCCTTCAGGGAGAGGCAGAGGACCAGCTCTGACTTGCTGTGTGTCTGGTGGCCCTCACCTGAGCTCCTCCCTGGGAGTGGGGTGATGGGATGTGGCTGTGCCTCTGGGGAGGAGATCCCAGGACTCTGGCTAATGGCTACCAGGACTATCAAGGCTACCAGAGGTTAGTAGCTTCTCCATTAACCCTACAGTACTCTCTGTGGCAGAAACCACTGGGGAAGAAGAAAAGGATCTTACAGTAAGGCTATAGGCCTGGGGAAAATATTTCAGGTCCTGCCCATCCTCTTGACTGTCCATACATCCCCCACATACCAGGAGCAGAGTCCTTGGATAGAGTGTTCCTTTTTGCTTATGCACCACTGCTGCCACTTCTCAAGGCCAGCATTCAAAGCCGAGAGCAGGCCAGGAAACACAGACATTGGTGTGGGAGGCTGGGCTAATCACAGAGCAGCCTCCCTTTTTCCTTGCAGAAGCTTCTTTGACATTACCTTGGAAGAAACAGCTATGGTTTTAAGCTACATTCCATCAAAGAATAAGCATTTCATACAGACTCATTAATAATGGAACAAGGCCAGACATGCAGGCAGGTGAAGCTGTGAATACCTTCCGGTTCCCTGGATGACACAGACCATGCTCCCTACTTTCTAGTCCAACATCTAGAAAGCCTTCTCCCTTCTCCACTGATCCATCCTTACTCTTCCCTTGCCCTTTGTCCTCTGTGCCTCCAAAGCTCCAGGTAGCCACATGCTGGAAGGTGAGGAGAGGGAGGAGGCAGGTGCAGATCAATTGCACATTTGGAAAAGGTGACTGAGTATTTGACCATTTCACAGAGTATTCTGTTTTCAGGATCCATGTACAGTTTTGTCCTGCAAAATTTGATCAAAATACAATAGTGAGTATCTTGGGCAGTATTTGGGGTACACTGCCCCAGAGAAGATAAGAAACCACTTTTCCAATGAACTCATCTGTGTGTTGTCCCTTCTCCCACATAGGGAGGAATCATGTCTCCCAGTGATCTGGACCTCGTCATGTCTGATGGATTGGGCATGCGATATGCATTCATTGGACCCCTGGAAACCATGCACCTCAATGCAGAAGGTATGTGTGCAGTCAGGGCTGGGAGCCTATGCTGTTGAGTATTTTTCTGGATTTTGTGAGCAGCTGAAATTTTCCCCCTCATTGTTACCATTTTATAGATCGCAGCATCTATAAAAGACAGTGAACAGTTTGGTAAGTTCACAGGTACAGATCAGGGCACAGAGCACTGTACACTGAGGTATAAACCCACCCCCAGCATCCATGACCCATGAGCTCTGTGTGGAGACAGGATGTGATGAGAAGACTCTTCTGCCCTTCCTCTGGCATGGCAGAAGAGGAAGAGCTGTTTCCCTCAAGAGGGTGATGCAGTTACTTAGAGGCAAGAAGAAAGAAAAAAGAGAAATAGGTGTGACAACTCAGCCCTCTGCTGGAGGGCTGCTAAACATGAGTAGCTTGGAAATGTGCTGTGCTCTAGCCACAGGTCACCCTTGTAGAAGGCCCAGAGGCTGTGGGGTCAGGGCTCCCACAGAACGGGAGCTGGTATAGTGTGGGGGGCAAGGACACTGACATCCATCCTGGAGCTGAGCTCAGAAGCCTGGGAGGTTACACAAGTAACTAACAGATAACATGAGCACAAGGATAGAACTCTTTATCAGCCAGATTTCAGACGATGTAAAAAGACATTATGTGTGAAACAACCAATAAAACCAAAGTAAATTAAAGCCAACCAAATAAAAATATATCCAGAATGCTGTGTATTAAAATCTTGACAGATGCCACCTAGATATGTGACTGCCTTTTAGTATTAAAATGATAGTAACATCATTTTGCTTTTCTGCATTGTCATAAATTTCTGTAATTACTATATATAGCTTGAGTGGTAACATCATTAACTGGTAAAACATAGGTAAAAAGATAAAGGGAACATTGTCTCTAGTTCCATGGTCTACATTTAATCATGGACATTGATGAAAGACTAGAAAATGGAGGCAGATGAGTTTGGACTCTTCAGCACATGCCGGAAGAACTTTCTAGTAAGTGGAGCCTGTTTGGAATGCCCCAGGTTGTGAGTGAGTACATTGAGGATTGTGTTTAGGGAAACTCCTGCCATAAAGTGTAAGAGGGAATAAGGACTTCTGGGAGTCTGTTTGACTTCAACTCTTTTATTCCTTGACACTGGTAATAGTCCAGCCGACTTGCACTGCAGTAGTGAAAGAAACACTTGCCAATGAGAAACTTACGGCAGTTTACTGGGCATGTTCTTGTACCCAGAGAGTACACATAAGATTTTGTGAATAGTCGTAGCTAGTGTGAGTCTTCCTTAAAGTGGAGTGTTGATAAGAGTAGCTGAAGGGCAAAGAGGAATCCCCCTGGCCACTAACACCCCACCTTTACAAGAAAATGTCCATTGACTGCAGGAAGCTACTGTAAAGCAGATGCCCATATGCAAGTGAAACAGGATATTTTAAGACTATCATTAATATTGTCTTGGATAATTTCAAGTTTTTTTTCACCAAGATCTTATAAGTGGTGAAGACATTTAAGCATTTGAAATGTGTACAAACATGCCTGATAGCTACATATTTTTCTTGAGAAAAATAAGATAATTGAAGTATCATGAGAAATCGATAGGGAGGGAACTGAGAACAACTTTGAGTCTCAAACAAATAGAAATAGAAACCAGTGACACTAGAAACTAGAATCAAGCAGGATGGCAGACAGGAAGGAGGCCTGTGACAATTTTTCAAACAAAGCCGGTATGATAAGAAAGCCTAATTGCCTTAATATGATAATAGGGGACGGATGTAGTTTTCAACTTCAGAGCATTCCAGAGCCCAGAGTTAGACAGTTATAAGATCTGGCTGGGAACCAGTGGAAATGTCCATTATTCTTCACAATGTCACCCAGAATATATCAACATTGGAGGACAGCTTTTGTTTTTGCAGATACTGTTTTCATAGTCAAGTCTTTCAGGTGAAGGGGACTGTTTAGTCCTAGAGGCTGCCGTTTATCTATAACTACAGCACATATTTTAGGAGTTTTTTTTTTTAAATCTAATAAAATAGTACCTGAAAAACAGGAGGGCTGTGTGCTTACTCTGCCATTTGGGCCACTTTTTAAACTCATTACCCATGAAGGACTGGTTCTTGGCCTTCATTGTCCTTTTGGCCTCTGGAACCAGTCTGCCAGGTCCCTGTTCCAGCTTTCTCCCTTATGACCTATATAACCTTGGGTGAGTACATTATTTATTCACCTCAGTTTGTCCACCTGTAAGATGGAGATAACAACAGTACCCACCTCCCAAGGCTTGTGTGATGTTAGCCAGTTGGTTGGCATAGATTACATTCTTAATAGATATCCTCATAGAGTTTTGCCTTGCTTAATTTATTGTTCTTCTATGTTTTTGCTTATAACTTGTTGTATATTTGTTTGCTTTTTAAAATTTTTCCCAAAAGATTCACATGTGTAGGAGTGAGAAATGCAAACAGATTAAGGCTTTTCTTGTTATGCAGTAGAGAAACTTCAGAGTTGAATATGTAGTTTCCTGTCCGGTTTGCCTCTTTGCTGAGGTCACTGCTTTTGGTGAAAGAATATCTTAGAATTTACCTCCAGGTGAAGTGGTTGTCGCTCTTCTTCTTCTTCCTTTTTTTTTTTTTTTCTTCTGGTACTGGAAATTGAACTGAGGATCTTGTACTTGCCAGGCAGGTGCTTGTGCCACTGAGCTATCTCCCTGACCCAATTGTTACTCTTAAGTGTAGGCATTTTTTTTTTTTAAATTGCTGCCTGGTAGGTTTGGATCATTTCTGTGAAGCTGCCATTTATTTGTCAGAACGAGAAGCCACATGGACAGAGTAGGATGTGATGGGAGAAGGCTTGTCTCTAGTGATTCTGCCTCCCTGGCCTTGGCCACATCTTCCCTTAGGTTTGGAATTTGATCCTGTAGAGAGAGGGACTAAATAGTGGCACTCTGAGACTCCAGGCCTTTTTGATCTGATTTCCTAAATTCTGTGAAACCCTGTCTCTTATGGCACATGAGTCCCTGTAGGTGTGGGTTCAGATCCTGAGTGGGCACCAGAGCCAGGGTAGTGTCTCCCTGTGGGTGTGAGCCTGGCGTTGTTTGGTGAGTATGTTCCTAGGAAGTCTGATGCTGCCCCACAAATGTGACACAGGAAAGGTTTCTGCCTGTGCATTCTGGGTACCCTTCTCCCTGGGGCCTCACAGCTGAAGAATCCAAAATAATCCCAAGTTAAATATGGCACTTAAACATGGCACCATGGCATTGCTGCTCACAGGGGTCCTAGAGAGTCTGGGTGCTTCTGCCTCTCCTAAGGAGCATATATAGCCATAGCTTATTTCACACTTCCTCTTGGTATGGTCTGGAATTGGAATGTCTTCCAAGTGTCTGTATGGGGCCTTGGTCACAAGCTCACAGTTATCAGAAGGTGGTGAAATCTTCAGAAGGGGCCTAGTAGAAGAATGGTAAAGGGTGGCCCTTGAAGCAAGGCAAAACTCTATGAGGACATCTATTAAGAATGTAATCTAGACCAACCAACTGGCTAACATCACACATTCATATCTCTTGAGCAGAGAGCAACCCAAGGGTGCGGGTCCTTGGGACCCAGCCTTTTCCTGTCTCCCCTTGCTTCCTGGCTGCCACAAGGTAAGCAGCTTAGCTCCACCATGGACTCCCATCATGATTACTAGCCCAAAGCAACAGTATGTCAACACAGGTTGGCCAAGTGTCTATGAAATGCCTGGATGGAGGCAATACCCCAGGACCAAGGGCACAGTGCTTTTCAGAGCCCCAAAGTTAGAGAAAGAATGAGTAGTGCCTAAATGAAATTCCTTCTTGCCTCAGGCCAGTAGGCAACACATCTTCCACCTTTCTCTGGAGTAGACCAGAAATAACTCATCTGGGGATAAAGCCCTCCAAATCAGTATCTCAGTTTGGATTACAGATGTCCTCACTGACACAATAAATTTCTCTTTTCATGCCATTTCAGGTATGATGAACTACTGTGAAAGATACAGTGAAGGGATAAAACACGTCCTGAAGACTTTTGGACCCATTCCAGAGTTTTCCGGGGCAACAGCTGAGCAAGTTCACCAGGTACGTGGACTCACTACTGAGGAGCATGCTGACTGTCAGTCTCCCCTCTGTCACATACCAGTGGGACTCTGTCTGCATGGGGAGTTTCAGCCCTCAATTTTGGTGGCTTTTTCCTGACTTTGACCATAGTCACATCCAGGCCGCCAGCAGACCTACAAGCAGTGTGAGCAGTGAGCAGAAGCTTACCTTATCCCCCAAGTCTCTTAAGATTTAGAAAGCGTGTGTAGTTGAGCATTTTCTGTTTCTTGGGTCTTTGAAAGCAATGTATAAATAGTTTTCATGAGTAGGAACCCCAAGTACACTCCTGGCAAGTTCTTTCCTCTAATGCTTTACCTTCCTTTCTTTCTCCAGGCTATGTGCAGGAAGATCCCAGATGATCCAGGGCACCTGGCAGCCAGAAGGCAGTGGAGGGATGACTGCCTCATGAGGCTTGCCAAACTGAAGAGCCAGGTCCAGCCCCAGTAAATGTTTGGTCACACTACTGTCACTCCAACATTGAAGTTCTATTTGGGAAAATTGAAGATCCTTGATTCATGTCTCTTGGGCGGAGAGCAACCCAAGGATGCATGGCCTGAAGATTCAGAGCCTTCCTCCTCCTTGTGTAACTGCTGAAATTGGTAGAGGCTGGGTTTCCTCACCATCTGGGGCACTGCCCTGGATTTGGGTGTCACAGTGGCACTTAGGTTTGATTTCCTGCCACCTGGGCAAATAATCTAAAGATTTTAATCTTTTATATATAATTATATATAGCTACATTTTACAAGCAGTGATTGCAACTTCCTGTTATTTTAATCAATGGCAAAAATATTTTTGTAATCAGTTTTCTGATCCCTGTCTGAGTACTCTAGCTCTGCATTTATGAGGCAGTTATCTTAATTTTAAAATCCTTACTCTGAATAAAAGCTTTTAATTACATAAAGACATTTTTTTCTTCTGTTCTTCCTGAGAATAGCAGCAGCATTCAGTTCTGGTTATTGGCCTGTCCTAGAGTGACCATGACCAATGAATAATGCGAAGATATTTTTTTCTAGGTCCTTTGTTGTCTAACAAAAATCCTTCAGGGTCAGTGCTTTCCAGAGTTGGTTCCACGGTGCCCCACAACTGTCTACCTTTGAGGACCTCCATGCCTATGGCAAATCAAGAGCTGTAAAGTTCTCTAGAAAAGATCCCCATTCAACCCTTCATATTCCATTACCTCCCCTTACAGGGAGTCTTTTCTAGTGTTGGCTCCCAGAACATGGGGAACTAGCCATTCACACATCTCCCACTCATGCAGCCACACACATCACAGTGACTTTGAGCACTGGATGATACTGTGGGGCCTCGGGGCCTCGCAGTTTAGGTGACTGGCATCCCAGCTTCACCCAGAGGGAGCTGCCTTTCCTCCAGGCTCTCCTAGTGCTGGAAGCAGTGTCACTGATGGGGAACCATGTGGAAGTGGCCCCTGCCTGCTGCCACATGACGCATCTGAGCCATCATGCTCATTTATTCTCACAACATGCAATGCTAAGCGGCTGAAAATAGTGGGCACCAGGCATGTGGCATGAGACCCCTGCTTCTCCAAAGGTTGCAGAAGACAACAGTAAGAGACTGAAATGCAATTGCTGCTCTAGAGGGCCATGCATGGGGGAGGGGGGCTATAGTACCTGGGAGATAAGCTCTGGAAAGCTATGAGGAAGTGGTTGAAGAGCTGCTTTGGGTAGGAGCTAGCCAATCCTCCTAGCAGGGGAAGAGTGGAAGAGGACAGGGGTGTGCTGGGAAGTAGACTGCAGTGGGTGTGGCCTAACCTTGGGAAGCCCTGGGGCCTGCCAGTGGCTAGACCTTTCCTTGGGACCCAAACTATCTGCCACTAAGGAGTGACCTGCTCAGGTCAGGGCCCCATGAGTTCATTCTGACAGCGAAAGAGACAGAGGTAGAAGTAGAAATATTGTGGTCCAGGCCAGAGCTGAGAGGGAAGGTGGCCCTGACCATCATGGACCAGAAATAGCCCCAGCAGGGCCTGGACACTGTACTGTGGAAGGCCAGGAATTCAGGAGGTTCAGATAGTATAAGCATCCCAGATAGTAAAACCCCACTGGAGAGAGGGTGTGGCAAGGTATGAGGGAGATACCCAGAGCTCAGCCCAGAAAGGCCTCCTCCTCATCTGATAAAGTTATAGGTACTCCTTAAGCCCTGGTGACTGAGGCCCTGTGCTTCCTACTAGAGTTGATTCACCATCCTTGGGGTTCCCAGACACTTCTGCTTTCAGTGCGCCTCTTTTGCCTACTCCATCTCTTCTGCAAGGGGACAACCTAGGTGCAGGTATATCCCTCATGTGGTCCATCTGGCTCACACCTGTGAGCCACCGGAGTCCTGCAAGGACCACCTACAGGACCAAGATGCTGCAGAGGCCCTAGGTGTGCCAGGCAGGAGCAGCCTGGGGAATAAAAATGGGTACCAAACTGGAACACATTCATCTCCACACCCAAGTTCTGTTTTGCCACTTTTATATCAAGTATTTTTCCATAGGTATCAGGCATGTTGTCTTAGTTACTCTTCTCTCATTGCTGGGACAAATACCCAACACACAAGCTTAGGGAAGGAAAGGTTTATTTAGCTCACAATTACTTGAGGTTTCAAGACACTGCTCCCACTCTATATGGTCTGGACAAGAGACTGGGGCACTGCTGGGTATGATTCACTCCATACCTCCAAGAGAGGCATTCGCCTGGGGGAGTGGGAGAGGCACACACTGTCTGCTTAATGGTGTGCTCCTCTCTGGCCCAGACCCCAAGCCCCACCCTGGTCCCCTGGCCCCACCCCTTGAGCTGTGCCCTTGACAGCCCCATAATTTACATGAGGCTTTGGGGGGGACAACTAGATACAAACCATAACACATGTTCCAAGATATAGTCAATTTTCTATGTCTGCAGGTTCAGAATATGAGGGGTCAACTAATAGTTGAAGAATTTAACAATAAAATTACAGAAAGATCAAATATTACACTTACAAATTTTTTTCTTTTCATCAGTCTCTAAGTAAATAGATTGTAACAGCTATCTACATAACATGTTGTATTAAGGATATGAGTCATCTAGAGAAGACTTAGTATATAGGAGCATACTATACTGTTTTTGAAAAAGGGATTTAGCCAACTGCAGAGTTTGGTATCCTCTGACGTCCTGGAACTGGTTCCCCAAGCAAATTTAGGGATGGCTGCATAATGTGTACAAGGGCTGGAGGTTTGCTTAGCATTGTCAGAATGTGTAATGAAGAAGAATCAAAGAAGTAAAGAACAATGCTCAAAGATTCTCACCTAAAAGCTGACTCAAATAGGTAAGCATCTCAAGCAAAACATAGACCATCAGGAGGGGGTGAGTCATGTGGATAACAGCAGCCAAGGAAAGGTACAGGGAGCACCTGGGCATCTGAGTGGGTGTACAGGGAATCAGGAAGGCTTGATGAGAATATGTGAGCTGAGATCAGAAGGAAGTGAGGGATGAAGTCACAACAAGATCTAGGGAAGAGCACTGTGGCAAGAGGGAAAGGACTGCAGGTGTCCTGAGTAGGCTTGGAGTGGTACACCCAGGAAGCAGCTGAGGGTCCTGTGTCCTGAGAGACAGGAGGGAATCAAGCACCAGTTGGTGAGGAGACAGCAGTTGAACCTAAAGGCTATGACCCTCACCCTGTGTCAGGAGCACTTTGGGCTGAAGAGTGACGCACCTGACCCAGGACTGTTAAGCTTTCTCTGGTTTGTGTGGAAAGGAACTGCCTGGAGGCGTGGATAGAGGCAAGAGAGACTCTTCCCATTGTCCTGGCCATTGGTGGCAGTAGGTTTGAAGGTGGACGTAGCAGTGGTGGAATGAGGAGCTGCCAGAGTCTGGAGCTGTCTTGGAGGTGATGCTGAAGGCTGGGCTGGCAAATTGGGTTGGGGGGGGAGAGAAAGAAGTCAAGGACAACTGTGGCTAGAACTCAAGGAGTGTAGAAAGCTGCCATTTACTGGGTTGAGGAAGATGGAGAAAGATCAAACTAAGTAGAAAGCAGATCTAAGGGAGGACTGTGGTGGATGGCACCAGCCTGGGAATGTCCTCAGCCACAGGTGCCACCAGCCAAGTGCAGGCAGCACTTGGGTCAGGCAGGAGGAAATGCTTTTTCCTGCACAGTGATGGTAGAAACAGAACCCTGGCTTGCTTGCTCCCCTCCATACTTCTGTTTTTACCATTCTATTTTCAGAACTGTATAACTGGGATATAGCCAATTCCCCTGAAGTTCAGATTCTGCTGTGGGCCGAAGGATTATGCACTGAAGTGAGCTGACCTTGGCCATAACCAGGCCACCTTCTGGTGGTGAAAAGCCCAGACAGCATTAATTTTCAAGAGCAATGAGACAGTGGTGCCCAGTGTGTTTTGGGGGTCCAGCTGAGCTGGTGGGGAGCAAGTCTTCACAGGTGTGTCAGGAAGCAAGTGATATCTGAGATGTCAGTATTAGAAAGGAAATTTGGGCAGCAGGGGTTCATTCCTACCCCCTCAAATAGCACTCATAGATGTACAGGACTAAGGAAATAGTCACTGAAAGAAAGTATGACTGAAAGAGGGTGAGGGCAGAGTTCCATGTGGCAGCGACATGGCATTGTGCACTGGAGTGACTTCTCCCAGTAGCGGTCCTCCACGCATTTGGGAAATATCCTGCTCCTGGGCCTTGTGCAGCTGGTGTTGTGTGTGTTCTGTGCACCTTCCATTTCATCATGGTTGTTTTTCATCACACACCTCACTAGCACAGTGATCTGGGAAGTTCAGGGATCAGCTCACTATGCATTGATTAAGTCCCCACACCATGTGGCTATCAAAGATTTTTCAATTCTGTTGAAAACCTTCCTCTCCAGGCTGCCATCCAGTGTCACATAGTAGGTGGATTGACTGTGAATGATGATGCCATTCATTTGAATTCAGCATCTATCGACACATGATTTTCCCTTATATCTTTCTCAGTATATAACTTTTTGCTTGTATTGCTTCACTTTTTAAATAAAAACAAAAGCAAGAAACATCTGTAACTATGGTGCAAAATGTCACATATGTAAATGTGGTGTGAAATAGCCTTGTTGGTAAGGATATACATGAAGCAAAGATGTCTAGAAAAGAACAGGAAGCCTCCAGATGCAGGTCACAGGCACAGAAGCTCGGTGGTACCCCACAAAAAGCCTGAAACCCAGAAGCCCTTCATTTTCCCTCTCTGTATCCCTTGCCATGACCACTAGTGCTGGGATGTAGCACAGGAGGCCAAATATAAGTGAATGGCACACCTGGTGTGGGGTACGTGGCAACCCTTGCCAGTGAATGAACTTGACCATGTGCCAATAAAATTTGTGTATAGAGAATAACATTCAAAGGCTGCTATAATAATTCAACACAAAATATTGAATTTAATAACATTCAACACAAAATGCTCTTTTGATTTTTCCCTTAGAACTTAAATATGAAGCTCATTCTTAGTTCACAGGATGTGCAGTGGTAGACAGCAGATGGAAAGGACAATGCAGAAAGGTGGGGCACAAGGACAGGGTCTGAGATTCATGGGACCCAGGAGGGTTGTTGGTGGGATAACAAAGGAATACAGAGGTGGCATGGGTGGAGGGAGAGGTGACAGGATGTGCTTCTGGATCCCCTGTGGGTGGTGGGAGCAAAGCAAAGTGACTCAGCGCTATTGCCATCCAGGTCAGTACCGCTCTGGTGCAGCACAGGAGTGGATCAGGTGTAAAACACTGTCTGACTGAACCTGCAGCCTGTGGGGCTCAGACTTCTAGGACACACCAGGCTGGGCTGCAGTTGCTGAATTTGTTCCTGGACTCAGCCATGTCTGTGCCCTTGGCACACACTTGTGCCCTCTGTAGATAGAACATAGCCTATCCAGTTGTTCTCTGAAGGAGCAGAGGGCTGGTCTCCTGCTAAAGAGAGGGAAGTATACTGCTGATATAGGAGACAGTGCATCAGGGTATGGCAAAGCTGGCCTGGAACTAGTGGGAGCTGTCAACTACAAGGTCCCTGGGCAACATGAGAACCCCGATTTCTCCTGAGCTCCCACCAGACATGGACTGCATTAAAAGGTTGGACCATCACAGAAAGCTACCGTTGCGCATGATTTTGCACAGTAGCCTTGCCGCATTTCTGAGTGGGTTTAGAACGGGTATAAAGGATGATGTCATCAGGCTTCAGTCATTCATGTGTTGTCCATGAGTGAGCCTCAGAGAATCTGCCCACATAAATCTTTCAGTGTATCTAAGGCTGTGTCTTAGTTACTTTTACTCATTGCTGGGACAAATACCCGACACTCAAAATGAAGGAAGGAAAGGTTTATTTAGCTCACAGTTGCTGGAGGTTTCAGTCCATATTCGACTGGCCCAAGGCTGAGTGGAACAGGGCAGAGAGCATCCAGTTCATAGCAGTGGAACAGCAACAATTACGACAGAGGCAACAGACCAATCAGGGTGCAGAGAGCAACAACCAACGTCTGTCCCTCTGTCTCTCTTTATATTACATTCAGGCTCTCTGCCTTAGCCTATCCACCTTAGGCCACACCAATAACCCCAGCCATACTCAGACTGATAACCCCATCAGTACTAAAACACATAATCCCAATGGATCAAGAGTCAAGTAATCCCAGAAGTATTCAGACCCATAGTCCCATCAGTACTAACACACAATCCCAGTGAATCATGACTCAAATCTCAAACCCTAGAAGTCCCCACCCCATGATTGCATGAGGCTTTGGGGGGACAACTAGACATAAAACATAACAAGCTGGATTTCTGAAACTTGTAGAAGTAGTTAATATGTCCCTGGGTTATATGTGTTTGCAGGAAAATCTACATATATCCATGGCATATATTTTATTTTTTATTTTACCCTCTTTTTCTCTTTGTCTCAGGTTTGGTCTACAGAGCTTGTTTCTTCCATACCATTTTATCCTGTATTTTTCAAATAAATGCTTGGCACTATTTCTGGCTTGTATTATCCAATGTTTGCTTTGAGGCAAAAAGGACCTGGAGTACTAGTAATTGGCAAGCCATTTCTAAAGAAACCACCCTACAACACTGCTGTCGTGGAGATCACACATAGATTCTGGAGCTGCCCTCCTTGCTAGAGGCCTTGGGAAAGTAACCCTGCGTTGGCAAGCAGAAACACTAAAATGACACCCAGGATTTGGAAGCAAATTTATTTATGTCAACAGGCACTCATAAGGATCATTACCAGAATACCAGGCCTTGATCTCTGGTAGTCTACAGCTTATGCTGGATAAGCAGGCAGGAGGTAAAAAGGCAGAATGGCTTGGCAGTTGGGGATTGGTTTATACGATGTGCCTCACAGCGATCAGCTATGCAGCACAGTGACCAGCTGTTTCTAAGAGACAGGAACAACTGGAACAGAAACTATTACCTGGACAATAAACAAACTGAAGTGTACTGGTCAGGGGAGGTCATTTTCTGCTCCATCTTCCCCTTTTTGTAGTTTCCCTGGTAATCTTTTTATTTTGTTTTGTTTTATTCTATTTTGAAAAGTAAAAACAAAAGCACCTGCTTAGACAAGCACAAGGACTGAGGTTTGATTCCTGGTATCACATGCTGTGCCAGTCCCACCCCTGGTCATGCTGAGCTGGTGACCCAGAGTGTTGGCACACCCCTGTAATCCAAGCACTGAGGAGGCTGAAAACAAGAGGGTCACTATGAATCTGAGCTACATAGTGAGACCCTGTACCAAATACATAAAAAAAGTAAAAGCAAAAACAATGAAACAGGGTAATATACAATAATATGTATGGTACAGATTTTCAAAACAATAGCAAATTAACAATGATTATTATATTATGTATTTTTATCATCAGATTAACAGATATAGGTATGTAAGATTGGGCAAATAACCAAACATTAACACTTTTTTTCAATAAACTTTAATTTTTTCTTATCCTTTTCACTTTTTATTTTAAAATTTATTTTAAAGAGAGTATAGGGCCAGCGAGATGGCGCAGCAGTCTAAAGTGCCTGCTTAGGAAAGCTTAGGCAACCACAGGGACCATGGTTCGATTCCGGGCACCATATGCTGTGCCAGGTCCACCCTCAGGTCAGGCTGAGTTGTCCATTAAAAAAAAGTGTATAATCATAACTGATAAGACATTAGAAAACACACATTTATTTATTTATTTATTTATTTATTTATTTATTTATTTATTTTGCAGAACCAGGGATCAAACTCAGGACCTTGCACTTGTCAGGCAGGCACTTGTTCCCCTGCACTGTCTCCCCAGTCCTAGAAACTACACCATTAGAAAAACAAAATGAGAGTATTCAACCATGGTTTTTGTATTTCACATTGCTGTCTTTGATGTAGTTGCTCAGATTGCAGATATTAGCATATAGAGTTAATCAAAATGAAAACTTTAAATATTAACTTCTACTTTCAAAGAATTTATGGAATTAGTAATACAATCATCTCAGCTATCCTGTATATATACTTGCATGATTTTTCCCCCTTCCTTTTTTTCCTTTCCTTCATCTTCGTTGTTTATTTCTTATGTTAGGTTTCTTTCTGTTTTACTATATCTATTATGCCTTTCAGATTTTGTTTATTCTTTCATGTTCTTACACTGGGAGACAATATGATATTTACACATGTGGGTCTG